>PNEQ01024192.1:53704-71303 GCA_003012365.1 Medauroidea extradentata | reverse complement strand
GTTGTTGAATGCAGTTATGATAATTGTTTTGCAATTAGAGCACATTGGGAATTTTAGGAATAAGCATTTTATTAAAAACAATTTTATACGTTTAATTTAGGTCACGGCGGTACTCAGTAAAATAAAAAAATGCAGTTATACAAAGAAAATATCAAACATCGCTATCACTACGATACCGTAAAAACCTAAAAACAAGAAGTAGAAAATGGAGACAAAAAATTTTTACCAATCTATTTCAATTACCTGCGACTAGTAATTCAGTAACTATCTAAACAAAGTAAACATTCATAGAAAATTATAACATTCAAGAAAAATTTAAACAGAAAAGTTATAACAGAAACTCATTGTTGAGACAAATGTATTAAATTCAAAGCAAACAAAAATTGAACCCTCCTACATAATTTTTTTAAGTGTTGAAATAATACACAGAAATCCACATAATATTCTATTTCGAATTTAACAATCATGCTGGCTCAAGGTCACACTAAGTTTGCTTGAACTTATTGATTTAATATTGCATGGTATAACTGAGGCTAGTGATTTTAAAAAGGTGCGTGGTTTCAAAATAGAAAGGGAAACTGTATATCTGAACGAAATAATAATATTATTCAACAGGAAAACCAATTTGCAGCAAATAATCTTATTCACACACAAAAAAAAAGTATTGCATGGCCTGGTGTAATGACTGGAACTGATCGGCTGTCGTACGCCCTCATCTAATAGGTCCTGCTCATGTGTGGTAGTTTATATCTTCGGGCAGGTTTACCGACATCTAGGAACAGTCAAAGGAACTGTGTTCTTGTTGTAATATAACCATTCAGCGTCAGTGTTCAACCGATCTTGGAACCCAGGTGATGCAATATTTTTTGTGTGTATTTCGCTTACACAATCCTGTCCTTGTTACGTTACTGACATCCGGATACGACAATTGTATTGTGGAGCTGTCACAATATCCGCTACTGTGTGACCTCACAATTTGTCTCGTCGGAGCTGTAATTTTGGGGAACCACACATGTGTCAAAAATCCACTTTTTTTTTAGCACAGGGGCGATAAATGCCAGGTGGACCGGCCGGTGATTGAGCACATAACTCTAGAGGTTAACTCAGGTTAGTTGGCATCCACGATGATACCCTCTTCTTACCTCTGGTGCATCGCAGTTCTGGTGATTACAGCGATTGCAAAGGTAAACCACTATGTAAGATATAAACTTCAAAGACACAACATAGGTTTATGAACGCAGTTACAATTTGAAGTAACCGCCCAACCATGCCGGTGTGCTTAACTTCGGCGGGTAGAAGACACTTACGAAAACTACTCAAAGTGAATGAACATGGACACCCAGGGACCGAATATAAGTAGAGATGATGGTTTATTGCGAAATTGTTTTATGCCAACATATCCTTGGAAATGCTATAGTTTCTTGCAGCATGTATGATTGGCTGATGTACGTCTGACACAACATAGCAGTATGCAGACCAATAACAGACACGAAATATTACAATAGCGTGATTCATATTGGATCAGTCAAATAGGGTAACAGCTCCACGTACAAGCAAAATCCAGTAATCTTCTGGTAAGCTGAACGTACTTTGAAACCCAGCAAACAGTCAAGTTTTCCCGTGAGAAACCAACATCGCTATAAAGAACGTTTTACGGTATATATGTTAGGTCCTCTACTAATTTTGAAAGTTTTTTCTTCTTGCGCAAAACTGCAAAAAACTTTTTGCCTAGTCATATACATCTCGTAACATCTTATACATTAATACACACGTACAGTTCAGTTATGTCTTAAATATTTGAGCATAAATTAGTACGTCACCACCTCATTTCTCTACATGGCGAGCCATCGGCGATAAGACTGCACATTAGTTCAGGTACTTGAACTAGGAGACTAAGATAAATATTGAAATACACTATAGGGTCGCCCTAAACGCTTCCACGCTTCTCAGACTTGTTCGCGCAATATTTGTTCATCCAGGCCTTCGCCTTAATGGCGAGTGATAAAATGTCCAGTTTTATGTGTATTTATTAAAAATGTAAGGTTTCTTTAACAATTTAATCAACGATTCTTTACATATTTTTGAGCAAATTATTTTTCCGAAGTGACGTCTTTCTGGAGTAAAATTTATTTATAATACCAACATTTCGTCAAATAGTGTGCAGAGTAACAGAACGTTTAACGAAATCGTCACTCTACGAAAATATTTGAACATAAAGTTCAGAAAAAACTGTTACCCAGCCAAACTTTGTATCGACTTTCAAAACGCTGTACATATCTGAATTGAATTTCAACAACGTAATACATAAATTAACACTAAAGAATATTACTGAAGTTTACAGGAATTTGCAGATCAAGAGAGAAAGACAAAAATAAAACACTCCTTAGTAACAGTTTTGAAACAATCTTCAACTACAGGTTTGGCAACTAGGTGTAATGCACACTTTTAACGTAATCTCTTGCGCCGGAATTAAAATCGCAATAACCGTTTCACCAGTATACGGTTGGCACTTATGTTTTTTTATTTTTATGGTAAAAGCAAATCGTCGCACACGTAACAAATGTACTGAAGTAAATATAACCTACGTCAGGGCAATGATTTTAAAACAGTTATCCATAGAAAAGCCGTATTTTTCAGTTATTTACACATCTGATAACCATTTTAAAAATTAATTTATAATGAAATTCACCCAACTAATTAATTTTCAACTTCCATCTAGATCAAATAATTTTTTCTGAATTTATTTTAACTTTGAAGAAATTATGTCGATAAGTGTTTACGTGAAATTTTTTATAGTTTTAGATTAGACAATTTGGAGTGTATGTGACTTTACCTTTTAAAAGGTATTTCTTTGTATTTTTATAGCTCAATTTATGTCGAATTGTCTTCCAGAATATTAATAAGAGTATTCACACCTAGATAAAAATATTTAAAAGTGCATGCTTAGTAAAAATAAAGTAATATTGAAAACCAAATAATTTTCTGATAAACATTATTTCTCAGGTCGACTCTACAAACGAAGAATTTGGAAATACAATGATACGTTATACAATGGAATGTGCGACGGAGATGGGTAACTTAACAGAAGGTAATTTTTTTTTTTCAAATATTTACAATCTACAAAGTTTGGTTGATTTACATAGAGTTAACACTTTTGTTTATTCATTTAAAATCAACTGACGTGAACCAGAGATTATTTTAATGGATATTTAACTGTCACGTGGGAAAATGTTTCTTTTAAAGTAAGTAATTATGTGGGATTTACGTCTCGTCGACAGCGAGGACATTAGAGACGGTGAGAACTAGGAACAATGAGAGGAGCAGGTAGAGAAGTCAGCCATGGCCGTTATTAAGAAACCATCACAGCATTCACCTGCAGCTTTTTCAGTAAACCATTGTAAACAGAAATTAGGATGGCCGGGGCCGGGAATCGATCCCGGATCCGTATGAATGGATTCCAATGTGTGACCGTTACACAACCTCGCTCGGTCTCTCGAAAATGATTTGTAAACTTACAATTATCTCAGGCATTCATTTTACATAGCTGTAGGCCCTACTATTAAGTTGTCTAGTATTGCTTCACAAGTAAGAGAATATGTAGCGTATAATACATTGTAATAGCGACTTTCACAAATTGAAAGAAAACACCAACCAATAAACCAACTAATATAATTGCCTACTCGCGTCGAGTAACAATTGTAATTTGATTCTAAAAAAGAGAAAATCCAGGAATTCCGAGCTAAATAAATATGTTAGTTTTCGTAAATCGTCCCGATGAAAATGGTTTCCAAGTGAAACGAGAAGGGTAATAAAAAAACTGAAATTTATTTTCCTTACACGCTGATTAGTTACTGTTGTACTTCGCAGCATTTCATTACTCCATTTTATGTTAGGCCTACTTACTGTACAGAAAGTACATCACACAAACACTTAATAAAAAATTAAATTTTGCAATAAAATTTCAACTTACGTATATATAAACGTCAATAAATAAATTATGGACAAACGAAAATAGTTTAAAATTGTTAACATAATTATTTTGTTCTTGCTAAAGTATGTCCTTCGGTACAAATAAAGGATACTATAAAAATTACTTGTTTAGTAATTTTGTACACAACGCTTGCTGTTATGTCTCAAGTCCCATATAGAACACGCTGCCATGGCTGACTTAGTAAGACGGCTATGATAGGTACGTCGTAGGTCCTTGACGTCTTGGTGAAAACAGTCAGTGTTGTAGCCTGGAAAGCAATAGCTACAGACATGCAAAATTCGCGTTATATTTGGTAGCAGACTAAATATCACTTTCCTATACATAACAGAGCATAATCTGCGATTCAATTGGCCACGAGTCAGTTGTCAGAAAATAACGCGAATTTTGCATGTCTCTAGTAATAGCGGGTAGACACACAGCACGTGTGGCAGTCGTCCAGGTATCGTGTTTAGAAGTTGATATTAGTGTATCTTCTACATGTTTAATCTTTTCCCATAGACTTCATTCTTGGCCGATGTGGCCTGGTTACTATGTACATATGACGGCCGAAAACCTTCAAATATCGAGTTATTATCTGGCAGAAGACTAAACGTCATGCACACTAAATCATACTTCTGCTGTTGGGTGGCGGTATGTGTGGCACGCCTGGAGAACATTTCCAACCAATGATACAAGCCAACTGTGAAACACCCACTAACCTGTATTACAGGTACACAAAGATACGATAGTCCGTAGCCAATAATGGTATAGTGTGTGTGTTTAGTCTAGTATAGGCCAGAAATAAGAAATATCGGCAGGGTAGGCAACAGAAAGTTTACCACTTCACTAACTCAACACAAAAAAAAAAAAGGAAGCAAAAGAAAACACTGAACACGGCAATGCGGCGATGAACGTAAAAAAATTAACGAGACGTCAGAAATAAGCGTGTGGCCGCAACGCCACAATAGAAATCATATTGAGGAAAGCTGTATGGTGTTGTATACTAAAAATTAAATGTTTTAACGTATTTCAGAGGAACTGGATCTACTACAGAAGCGAAATTTCTACTCCCCTGAAAGTGAAGCTATGAAGGTAAGCAAACAGTAAACTTATATCTTCACTGTAAAAAATTCGTACATTTACAAGAAAAGGCTTGTAAACTTATTTTTAAATATTTATTAGTCCAGGAACTGCAACAAGAATGGCGTATGTCATTAAAGTAGTCTAAATTTTCCAACCACCTGTGGGGGCTAGTAGGATATATTTTTAAGATCAGAGTGTTTGGTGTGTATTAAAGTAACCTTCAACAGACTGACACATTTTACAAAATATTTTATAATTTTGCAAAATAAAATTGGGGACGGGTTGCCACATTTTTTGTAAAAAATGAAACAATGGTTGTAAAAAGTCCAAGAATTTATTTGTAAAA
Source organism: Medauroidea extradentata (assembly GCA_003012365.1). Taxonomy (NCBI): domain Eukaryota; kingdom Metazoa; phylum Arthropoda; class Insecta; order Phasmatodea; family Phasmatidae; genus Medauroidea; species Medauroidea extradentata. The sequence continues at coordinate 65,904 of PNEQ01024192.1, read as the reverse complement.
GTCTAATTATTACTTGTAAACATACAAATGTGTTTGTAAATATGCAAACACATTTCATTTGCACATTTACAAGCATTTTCTGTATTGTTTACAAAATTGATGTAAAACTACAAAAAGTTTTTTCGGAATTACTTTACAAAGACTAATTTCTAGTACAAAAATGTTGTTACTATGTAGTTCAATACAGTGGTATTTTTGCTACACACAACACAGCTAATGAAATGTTTATCCTTCTTTTACAGTGTGTAACGGCCTGCATGCTGAAAAAATTCAACTGGGTGAGTATGTCCACATAAATAATACTGATGTTTCACGTTTGGATTTTATTAACTGTTTTACGGAAGAAAATTGAATTACGAATACTGTTTTATATGCTCGTCATGTACTGGTATTTAAATAATGTTTTTCTAGAGCATTGAATAACCGACTGCTTGCTAATAAAATTATATACTAGTTTCTCGTAAACTGATTGTTTTTTAATGTGTAAATAGCATTTTATATTTTAATGGTTATTTTAGGAACATGTGACTTTTTTAATTTTTAAACTTGACTCAGTGCATATTTCATTTATCACCACTATTAAATGGCATATTGTGTATTTTAAATTTTTAAAAATTACCTGGAGTGATTAAAGCTACATAGGACATATTCTACGCCAACTACACAAAGTAACGCATTAATATTAATATAAATTTTCTTCCTCTATATGTATATACAGGATGAGTTGTAATTAGATGCTAATATGGCAGCAGTGAATTCCTGAGATCAAATAAACGGGGAAACAATAATACAATTTCGGCGTATTGTGGGGTATGACGCAGTTATACACCCTCAAAGGTGTATGTGGGAAATGTGTAACTGAACAATAATATCTTAGTCATATGCAATTAAGTAACGAAATTTCACATACAGGCTACTGGTGTAGCGATAGACAGAAGCAAAAAATTATGACAACCTTTTTCTACTTAGAACTACTTAACTCTAGGATGGAAGTAGTTGGGAATGACATGTAGGCAACCAGTATTCAAACAGTAATAAAAAAGGTCACGTTGGGAAAAACCGCTGATACGAACCGTTTCCACAGAAATTGCATGTTAACGTATGGGTGCCTGGAAGGTAGGCAGCCAGTATTAGTGTCCGTTATTATGTGTGTACGGAACATGTTACAAATTTTTCGTGCATACTGTAGTAAGTGAACGATCCTCACAGTCATATTATTCAATAAAAGTAACTGAGAGGGGACTGTTACAAAACCGTGTTATGAAGTAATAGAAAATACACATGTGTTTCGTGGGAATAAAAATAAGAAAATAATGGAACTGTCGATTTGCCACTATTGACGTCCAACAAACGTACAGCATCTGCCGCAGGCGAGTAAGAAAAAAAAACTATTCCCAGACATCTAAAATGTTCTCAGTGAGGTGAACTGAACGATAGGAAGATGTGGACACCTGTCGAAAACCGGGGGAAAAAAAAATACAATGGAAATACAATGTATTAACGACTTCGATGTGGCATGAGTCGGGAAAGGGTCGTGTTCTTGTAAATAGTTACAATTTAGGTCGCTATTCTTGACAAACCCTTGCGGACACTATTACAAAAAATAATGTTCATGTAACAAAAAGTCTCTGAAGCAATTACTGAGAAAGATTGGTTACAGTCTAGAATTACAAAATCAATGGCAAATACATTATTGAGGAAATCAACAGTGTCGCTTACGGTGGACGATAACAATAGTGTGTGAGGGGTACATTAATACTCGACGGACATGTGGAATGTACCTATGTTATAAAACGTTCGTCGTAATAGTAACCATAATTTGAAAACAACTGGGCAATATGGCACAATAGTAACATATTTACTACAGTATGTTGTCGGGTGGATATGGATTCGATGAACAGCGTCGGCCATCCCGAGGTTGGTTATCCGTGGTTTCTCGAAATCACTCCAGGAGAACGCTAGGATGATTTCCGTAACAAACGCCATGGCCCATGGTCTATTTCTTGCCCAGTTAACTTACAATGTCAGATTGTGTTTTCTCTGACAGTCACCGAGACGTTATGGCCCAGAAACTGTACTGCAATATATTAAGAGTCGTATTTGACATGGACTGGAATCGAAATGTAGTAGGTATATTTCGTACGGCAGTAAAGGAACGCTTATTGCTGTTGTCTGAAGCACAACAGTGTAACATTAACGTAGTAATACTGTACACTGTGGATTTCCCCTCAACTGTAGCCTGTTGGCCTCCCCTACTCCGTGACACAAGCGCCTGGCGCATTTGACTCCTGCGATGACTATTTGTCTCGGTCGTGTAATACCAGGTTGTCAGCCTGCTAGTAGTGCGTTTGTGGTTTACACTACAAGTAACCCGTCACAGTGTGTATTATGGAGTGTAGTAACGAAGAACTTGCTGATATGCAACTCGTATGTGGTGAAATGTTGTGTAATGCATCTGCAGCACGTCGTAGGTATGCTGAAAGGTTTCCTGCCCGAATATTTGCCAGATGCACGTGCATTCGCATCAGTTCATCGGCGTCTGCGTGAAACAGGTAACACACAAGCTATGACAACGTTGGTCGACTTCGATTGCGTATTGGACTATGATGATGCACATCCACGTGCCAGCACCCGAGGAATGTCTAAATGTTTTCAACGTATCACAATCGACAGTAGGTCGCATTATACGGCGAGACAGATTGCATGCGTTTCTCTACCAGCCAGTGCAGGCACGTTTTCCTCCTGACCTGCCTGCTCGTTTGCAGTATTGCGAGTAGTACCAAAACCAGATTATACAACCTCCAGGGTTTGGATGTAAAGTCCTTTTCACTGACGAAGCATCTTTCACTAGGCAGGGTGTCTTCACTTTCCATAAAGAGCATGTGTGGGCTCACATGAACCCACACGCAGCACGGGAAGCACACTTTCAGCATCTGTTTGCGATAAATGTTTAGGCAAGAGTAATCGATGTGATGCTAGCTGGATCACAAATCATTCCCGCACGTCTCTCTGGAGCTGCATATCGGCACTTCATGTAAGAAGACCTGCAACAACTGCTTGGAGATGTACCACTTAATATAAGAGTCGACATGTGGTAAATGCACGATTGTGCACCGCCACACTTCAGTCGCACAGTTAGGTGATACTTGGACCTGCTGAAACCAGGGCGATGGATTGGCCGTGGTGGGCCAGTGGGATGGCCATCAAGATCACCTGACCTAAACCCAATTGACTTTTTTATGGGGTCACTTGGAGACAATGTTTTATACAACCGAGGTGGATAATGCTAACGACCTCTGGCGATGTATTCAATGCATGCCTCTCTGTACGAGCTGATCCAGGTATGTTGCAGTGTGTGCAACTGCCATACGAGCGTCGCATTCGTGCATGTTCGGAGATGGGCGACTCTCACTTCAAGTATATGGCATATGCTCTGAAATTGTGTAAACTATTCACAATACATTTAATACTACCAAAGGTAATCAATTCACATTCCAAATAAATAACTAACATGTTATCGTAAAACCATTTAATAATGCATAATCAGACTGTGCGATTTGTTGACTAATAATAAACTTTGTTATCAGCTGCCTAATTTACAGGCACCCATACTTTATCACGCAATTTCTATAGAAACGGTTCGTATCAGCGGTTTTTCTCAAGGCGACCTTTTCTATTAATGTTTGCATTCTGATTACCTACATGTCGTTCCCAACCACTTCCATCCAAGGGTTAATAAGTTCTAAGCATAAAGAGGTTGTCAACCCCTAGTTAAAGTATTAAGAGATGTTCTTTTTGTAACATAATTTTTGGCTGTTGTCTATCCCTACACTAGTAGATTGTATGCAAAATTTCGTTACTTAATTGCATGTGACTAATATATTATTGTTCAATTACACATTTCCCACCTTCACCTTAGAAGGCGTATAACTCCGTCATACGTCACAATAGCCCCAACGTTGTAGCACTGTTTCCCTCTTTATTTGACCTCAGGAGTTCACTTCTGCCGGGTTAGCAACTAATAACGACTCAACCTGTGCGTGTGTGTGTATATATAGTAAAAAAGGTGGATACTATTAATGTCTTGAGTATTTCGATGAAACACAGATATTTTTCCGTGGAGACCGTAAAACAACGATAAAATAGTTTTGTCACAAAAATAATAATTTCCTTACAAAGCATTGATTTACTTTAACCTTCAACTGATATGTAAATTCAGCAACATAATTACCCATATTCATTAGGTAAAGCTTTCGTTTACATTCTCTACTTTACTGATTTCGATACAACATTAAACACGTTTTCTGCAAAGTGATATCCGAGAACGTATGTGAACTTCCAACATTCTCACAATAATCGTGAATGCATTTACAGCTACCAATTTTGTTGTCAAGACATATAACTTCACGAATTTAACACTCTATCACGTACCCTGTGCAGAATTAACAAATTTTCTATTTGTCTTCCATAAAAGTCCATAAAGATACGAAATTAATTTTAAGGTTGTCAGTTCGAATAGTGGTATGCATTTTTTTTGAAAAATTTTATTATACATTACGGACAAATATATGTGTTTATGTTGCCATTTTACATATGAAAGACATATATTTGACAGAAAGCAACACACAATTGCGCTTGTAACGACACGCAATACTTACCTACAGTACGAACTATATTTTTAAAAATTCTTGAAAATTAACGAAATATTTTGCTGTTACTCTTAGTGAGGCTTCAAAACAAGAAGAAATGGTGAAGTGTGCATCTATCAACATGAAAGAAATAGTTTGTGGCTCTAAAAGCATAAGCTAATTTAAAAAATGTTAGGTGCTGTAATTATTGAATGTGAAAACACTAGAATTATGCCAAATTTGGAATTGTAGGTAAATGTCATGTTGGACACACAAATAACAGACGGTAAATAAATCATCGTTTTGATTAACTGTGGTGTGACAATAATTTCGCTCGAAATACATGCCTTGTAATTTATAGTAAGGATACAATTGCTGAACTGCACAACTTCGATAGTAGGCCTATTATGCAGACCACGAAAGTAGCTAGCTGTTCTGGTGACATGTGGAATTATATGTTCGGCAGATTGTTCAGGATACACAAATATAATTAACCTGTATACCTGGCAACGAGTACCGCCCCTTCTCCAGCTATGTTGTTTGTCTCTCGGACTCCTAACCTTTAAGATATTTGGGATAATATAGCAATACCATACCGAATTCAACCATGCTGTCCATCATTCTCTATTTTCTATACTTCTCTCTATATCACTGTCTACCTCTAGTTGAGGAATGAGGAAACATAGTCTACATTTTGTTACACCGAAAATTTTGTCTGCTTACGGGCCACACGGAAATATTAAAACTGCATGCAGCATATGATAAAGAAATGAAGAAGCATGTGCACTAGTTCTTTATATTCTTATTCGTATTATTCTGTTGTATGCAAGTATGTCATCACACGTATGCGTCTGTGTATACATATATATATAATATTTGCCCAGGCAATTTTATGCGTATTCCGAATACTTGATATGTATTCGGATCGATGGTTACTATTCAAATAGATGGATAGTATTCTTACCGATGGATGGTATCTAGATTATTAATCTGAAAATCAATCGAGATTTTTTTTTGTAGCTGAGAAGTAGTGTGGAAGTGAGTTTAACAATGCAATTAGGGTTCTTTTTAAGGATCCGGGTATAATTGTCAGGTCTGAAACTGTATTTCTATGAGTGGACCCAAATTATGGAAGCCTTCCAACCTTTTCATATGGTTAAAAAAATATATAGTTACCGATGGAACGTAATCATATGATTTATTTCCCCTTTGCACAGCTGTAAAATAGAAAAATAATTCAGGTAAATACGTTTCTATAATTCTAATAAAACATTTTGGAATGTGATATAGAAAATACTTTTGCTATTAATATGATATTACAGATATAAAACTGTTTACAAGTTAAACTTATTCCATTAAAAAAATCCTGACGATTGTGCTCTTAAAAGAAAAAATGACAACTTCAATAGAAAATTTCATCAGTTGTAAATAATTGCTTACAGCTGCTATTTTGCCCGGTGGATGTTTTACTTTTTATGTTTTTTTTTTCAGATGAAAGACGGGAAACTAAACGTTGATGGTATCAAGACGTCTTTGGCCTCATTTGGTTTAGAGGATGTATTTACGAAAATCTTATTGCCGTATGCAGAAAAATGTGAAGAGTTTGGTGAGTATGCTAAACTTAATGAAATCCTGTAATAGGGAGGCACATATTTATTGGGCGTATACACTTTAGATAGTTTCATAAAACGTTTTCAAAGAAGTTTTTTTATACAATTTTTTAGTCAAATATATAAGTTACACTTAGTGAAAGATTTAATTGTTTTTACCTGCAGTAATAACAAAAATATTTCCTTCTAACCAATCGTCCCCAATTAAAGGTTTTTTTTTGGGAATAATACATTTTATAGCCTTCTATAAATCACTGATAATGATCTAACAAAAGGCATTATGTTAATCATCACTCAGAGTTGAATTGCACAGAAACAAAAATTTTTTTTCATACGAATGTCTTCAAGTCACACCTTTTCAAATTCATGCAATATATATTCTCTTTTTATACCGTTCAGAAAATAATATAAACAGTTTTATAATTTAATGCTGCGTTTCAGGGATACGTAAACATTTTGTTATGGATAATTGCCCATCACCTTAAGAGAAAAAAATTGCTAACAGCTGGCCAGTGTGCTGTGACTCGATTGTTTATGCCTTGCAACCTGCGTCCGTCATGTTTTCCAGCAATTACTTCCTGCTGGTGTTACAAACCTGTTCTCGTGTACTGGTTCTATAAGGGTAAAACGGAGACACCATTAGAGATATGATATGAATTCGCCTAAGCTCAACAATAAATAATGCTGAGCGCATGAAGCGACTAAGCTGCAGCCAGTTCTCCGTTTCAGTCGTAATCAGTTGAATGCTTCTGATAAAAAGATATGCGCTATTTCCTACAGCATTAGTTGTAAGTGGTTATTACCTCACCTGTTAACAACCCAAGATAGGTTAGCCACCAGAGGTCCACCTTGACCACGCAGAGTCGTATCCTACCAAAACGAAACCGCATCATGGCGAGACCTGTTACTTGGCGAACAAGACATTCTCAGAGGACAAATGCGTCAAATTGCCTTACACATTCAATAGTAAACGCAGCCGTTTCATTGGTATCAAAGGAACACCCATGAGAAATGTTTGATTGTCCACCCCAGTATCTCACCAGATATACTCCTAAGTAGTAGTATCAAACAACTCCTCAGCAAATGCAACGTACAGCATCAACACAGCACAAGGTAGGGTATTTTATGCTGATCCCAAGAGCACCTTAAATTTATATTCACCGCGGGCATGATGCCACTCTACGGCATCGAAATTTGTTCTGTGAAATCGTTACTCTATGAGATCAGCACACCAGAGTAGTCTCCAATTCGCACGTGCAATCTGCTCGTGGGTTCACAGCTAGCTGTGGAAGCCAGTCAAACACCCTGCCGTGGGTAATCTCATGTTCATTAGGGAGGCTCCCAATAGCCTGGTATTCGGCCTAACTCTGTTAGACGCCTTTTCAAAGGTCAACAAATTTAGCTCTAACCACAAGAAGGTGGAGATGGATTGAGTGGGAGTAGGTATGTACTAGCATTACCGCCCCATTAGCATTGCAGGACTATGGCCAATTAGTGAGTCCAACAGGGTAGAGGAATGAATGGTTTGTATATACATACACTAAATATCCATCTAAGTGATCCAACCGTTCTAATGGCTGTGCCTACTTACGAACTTGGAGAGTCCGTTTTTCCAACACAGCTGCATTTGTACCTAACCCGTACGCTCAAGGGCCGGTTGTCGGACCGTTGCCTCGCCTACATCCCATTCCCCTAGAACTTGCAAACGTAAGTCTACCCTTTTGGAAGTAGCGCCTTACAAGTCATAGTTTATTTCTTATAGATACGAATGTTGGAGAAAGATGTTTCAACGGGCCGCACGTAACGCAAAGACGTTTTGGTATCAAAGTTATAACATTCTAACGTGTTTGGTCAATACTAATTGAATGAATGTAGTCCAATTCACTGCCCAAGAAACTTCACATTTCCTACAAATCTTAAGTATTGATTGTAAAAACATATTTTCACGAAATTCTTTCTATTCTTTTACAGTCAATAGCAAGACGAACGAGTGTGAAGCTGGAGCAGCAATATATTTGTGCATTTTGAAGAGGGATTCTTCTTGATCGTTGTAAATTACATGTTTACAAACATAACAACAGACTACTGTGATTAAAATTTTACGCTAATTAATCATCTATAATTTACCAGCACTTATTATATGCTCACATTCCCCAGTGTGCCATCATATTAACAGAAACATTGTGCTTGGTTTCGTAGAAATGCGACAAAATATATTTACTTATTAATGACGCGGTCTAGCGCAAATTATCATTTTTTTATTTTTTATTTATACCAGATATTTTTTTTCTTATTTTAGACACAAAATGGGACTAAATTAGGCTCGTATGAAATTTTTTTATCTCTCATAGTTTTCGCGAAATGGCTAGTTTAAGTTATATTTTGCTTGTTCCTGTTTTAACGTTTACACTAAAACCAACTTATAAACCGAACCAAAAAAAAATCACAGTGGGTAAAAACATTGCAGACTACAATGTCATGCTCATAAAATTAAACAATAAAACTTATTTGTATTAAAAAAAATTATTGCATTTTTTTTTATTTTTATTTTCTGTTTCAGCATTTTTTTAAATATAGATATAATTTTCTTTATATTTATGAACATCAAATTGTAGCATGTAATGTTATTATCCACTGTGATTTTTTTCAATTTGGTATATCAGTTTGTTTTAGTGTAGTCGTTAAAACGGAAACGTGCAAAATATGACTAACAAGCTATTACGCGAAAACTATGACAGATAAAAAAATTTCGTAAGAACCAAATTTAGTCACATTTTGTGTCTAAAATAAGAAAAAAAAATATCTGGTACAAATAAAAAAAATAAAAAAATGGTGATGAAAATTGCGGTAGACTGCGCCCTTAACGCCTTGCTATTTTCCTACCATACAGCGAAAAGCACAACTTCAATAAAAAGTTTAACGGTTAACAAATGAAACATAATTTGCAATATTGCGATCCACCCTGTCGTTCTCCAAATATGTGAAGAAAAAAAAAAGAACCATTTGTTTATGCCATGAAATCTTTGAATGAAGTTTACCTGAATTTTTAAACCGTTTGTAAATCAAATCGTTATGTCATTTGACTGATATTGGTTTAGCAGTACCTGAAAGATAACAAAGTCTTTTATTTATTAATGTCATTTTATTTGTAAAGCGATGGGCACAAAATACTAAAATTAAAGCTTGCGAATTAAATTTTGAACTTTAAACGTTTGTTACATTTGGGTGAGTTTAGGCCTATTTATACAGCGTGACCAGAAAAAACTGCATAATAAGCACACTATTGAATCCTGGGCTAAACTGGAGACGTAAATGTTAGTGACAAAATTTTGTAGGATGACAATGTACGTGCTTTAAGTGGCAACACAGCACTGTAGTTAGTATCCTCTTGCGCTACACAGATATCTTATTTATCTTATTACTTCTGTTCTGTCTTGCATATTATGGGTGCCGGTTAAAATCCCGAGCAGTTTAAACATATCTCTACTTTTAATTGACATAATATACATACGTACGAGAGAATGTTCTCTAAAAATAAATATTAATTCATGTCATGCTATCTTACAAAATTCAGACTTTCGAATGTTAAAACAACTTAATCAAACGCTTCAGTAGTTAACAGTTGAAATATAATCTTACTTACAATCGGTTTAATAGTTACCTTAATATGACAGATATGTTTTATTTAAAACATTCGAACACCCTTTCAAAATGGCGAATCAACAAAAATATACTCTCCAATATTATCTTTTTACATGAGGAAATTCATAATGGAGATATTTCACGACTTGACGATTAGCTGCAAGTATTGTCAAATATCTGACGTTTTGGATGCTTGTATTTGACAAAGTAAAAAATTTTAGTGATTATTCGTAGTGCTCAACTTGTTCAGAGTTTACGTGATTAAGTAATATTAAGAGTTACAACTATTTTGTTATTTCAAGCCCAGCATAAACATAAACAAAATAATTTCAAGTCATCATAATTTAAAAAATACTTTATGTGCATCCAGTTTGATGAAATTCAAAAAGTATTCCCCATAAAATATCGTGCAACAAATAAATTCTCTAAATAAACATAGGCTAATGTAGACATTTTATTATAGTATGAATAAAATACATAATAGTTAAATAATCTTACAGTACTGTAATATTATTTTCAAGATATATTACATTATTTTTTTCTAAAATTGCTGATTATAATAACCAAATGACATGGGGAACTAGTAATAACTGCACTTAGGAATTGCAAGGTCGTAGTCCCTGTCGGCTCGACCAGATTTCAGATTCTTGCTATCACCTCCTGGCGAATACCGAGATTGTTACGTAAATGAGGTTGTGACTACTTCCTTCTCATTTCTTACTATCGGAGACAAGTATTCCCGTCTCTCACGAGCTCGTTGTAGAAGAGACGCACAATTAAGGCTTAATTATCTATCAATAATTGTGTATGGTGATAAATAATTTATACTGCCAGGATTGGTTCAAATACTAATCGTGTAAGTATTCTTGGTAGCATACTACGGCTTTGAATAAAATCGTTTTTTAAATCTCGTTTATTGTTACTTTAGTCACAGAAACGCATTTATTATTCTTCATTTTATATGATTATTTCATTTAATATCTATACAATATTTAAAGTATAATACAGAAATTGGCTGTATAGCCAGCACAGATACTTTGTTTTGTGCGAAGATCAAGTTGACTACAAAACAAATTCCAAGGTAATTCAATTCATTTCAAAGACGAGAGAAGAACAATAAATTAATAAGTTGATGTCGATAGATTAGTTGGAAAAGAAAACAACTCGAAAAATGACATTTTAAAGTAGACACACCATTGTATTTTTAGTAACATTATTTCAATAAACGATAATTTCACTCAAATGTATCGATTAACTTCTCAAAACACTTTAAAAAATTGCTATGTGCGTTCGTTCCAAAACATATCAACCAAGCATGTTAATTACTAATTTTATCAGCGAAAGTCTAACATTTGTAAAATGTACTCGAAACAGGAATTTTCGAGTTGTTTCTCCTTTGAACTTGGCTATATATATATATATATATATATATATTTTTTTTTTTTCACATAGAAAACTCTCTCTCGAAAAAAAAAATGCATTTATTTCTCATGAGTATTAAGAATATTTGAAATAATGTGAAATACATGTTACAGTTTTGTTTAATACCAGACAAAAATATTTTTCCCTGGTTTTAGTTTTAGATATAAATATACGGACAAGTGTACAGTGCGATGCTGAGCTATTGGAGAGTGAAGATATTCGCCGCATGTGACTGCCAACACAGTCATCGGACCCACACGTGTAGTACACTTGTTGGACGTAGACGACAAAGACCTTTAGCAAAATGTTGTTAGCTGTCAGTAACAACACCGCAAGCTATTAAATGTTTGCACAATGAAACAAAGAATTTTTTTTTCTAGCACGACAGCTTGAAACCTGTAAAGATGATATTTGAATAGAAAATATAAGTAAATTAAAACTTACGATTATTTTTACGCTTAAATATACAGGGTAAGTCATGTCAACATGTTTGATCTTGTGTGGTTGAAGCTTATAGTAGAGTTATGGCGCTTTCAATGTGTGTAAAGTAATTGGCTGAGAACTGCTTTCCCATTTAAACACTGAAAGGTAGACCATCTTGCCGAACAAAATTATTTAGTATTTATATATATATATATATATATATATATACAGTATATGTATTTTCAAATTATGCGTAGACATTACTGAATTGTAATTAATTTTACTACGGTTTTCTAATTTACGAAATATCTGAATTTCGCACTACTGAATTTATATCGCCACGGTTGATACGCACACATTTTTACAACTGTGCTTGATATTGCTGTAAGCCACCTACGTAAATTAGCAGTTCATATATATATATATATATATATATATATATATATATATATATATATATATATATATATATATA
>PNEQ01024192.1:34431-53604 GCA_003012365.1 Medauroidea extradentata | reverse complement strand
AGCTTACCAAAATATTACTGGCTGTCGCTTGTATGTGAAGCTGCTGCCCTATTTGTATGAGCCTATAAGAATCTCGCTATTGTAAAATTTGATGCCTATTATTTGTCTGCAGACAGCTACGTTGTATCAGACGGACATTACCTGATCATGCGTAAATGCAATTCACTACAACGTTTTCAAGGCTATATGTTGGCATATAAATTTTCGCGATATACCGTCATCTCTTCTAATATTGTAAGTATATGTTTTACCAATTTATAAATCATACATGCAAATAAGGTACACACTTATAAAACTTCTTCTTTTAATAACAAAGATGAAATGGCATCCATTACTCGTAATTTACGTAATCACATAACGAGGTACAAAAAAACATGCAAAGTGGTGTTTGGTTACGTCTTATCGCAGTATCACGTTTATTGACATTTCCTCCATATAAGCCTCAAGTCTGCAAATACTGGAGGTAACAAGCGGTGTCTGGAACAACAGTTCATGACAAGTAGATCTTCAGCTCACCTGCGACGAGACAACTTGTTCTGTTTCCGTTAAGAACAGTATTATTAGCCTAGATGCTTTGGCTGGCGTAAGTTATCGTTCACTAATACCATCGCAAATTCCTGAATCGTGTCTAGAATCAGTCTGTCATGACCTTCATGTGTGACTTAACCGGCAACCTTCAGCAAGCAAACTACTTGGACAACAATTATTTTATTTCTCAAATTTTCTTGTCACGAGAAGCGATTTACAGTAACTAAACTGCTTTTAAATCACATTTTAAAATATTTACAGAGAAAATGAATATTTCATAGTGCTTTTACCTTGAAATCACTATTTTAAAAAATCTGAGCAGGTTTGCCATTGAAGTATTATGGTCTGCGGTAAATTGGAACACAACTACATACATTTAAAGGAAAGTTAAAATACGCTTCTGTCTTTAAGCGGATTCTTAGGGATTTATTCCAAAGGCTAAGTGCTGAGCTGGTTGTTTTCCAAACATTATTTTTCCTACAAATTCAAGCAGCTGATTCGTAAAAGGAAGTTCACGGCGAAAATATACATTCGCAAATTTTAGTGCCTGCTAAAACCCGCCGTGATGTCGCATCATATACTCTAACCAGCTCTTCCCATGTTTACACGAGCGAACTCGCATGTTTGTAGTCAGCACAATTGTAGTCAAGCTGCGGCTACAGAAACTGAAAGCAAGTTCACACTTCAAGACAGGTAAGTTGTGTATTACACAGATTTTACTGAGTATTTTGTACAAAGCGACTGTAAAATGTGCTTATATATTTGGAAATACATCGATGAAAGGAATGAACGGTTCAAGACATTGTTAAATACGAGCCTAATGACGCTGTATTTTGAACACAATGTCTGGGATTACAAGAGTTATACAATTTTAAGCATGATAAAGGTCATTTATGGTAACACATCGTTGGGAATTGTTCCGATCGTCATAATTCTCATTTCAAATTAATCTGGTAGTGTACCTTCATTTGAAAAATTATTCCTATGCTTTGCTTTGATTAGCTAGTTTCAGGTTAAAATTCTATTGCAATAAAAACCACCGCAATAATTTATGTTTTTCCAAAAAAGTTATATGAACACCTATTTTTATGATAGATGATGAATGTTTATAATATAATTTGTAAGCACAGCAGTAAAATTTTTATTGCAGTATCAAACCCCTCTCAAATGTAAACGGACATATCAAATCCAAAAAGATATTTACTTGATTGCTAATGCAGATCTGTTTGTCCTGTGCCTATGTGAATAGTTCCACAGTTAATTTTACAGTGGCCCGGATATTTATATTTTTCTAGTGTAAAAAATGTTGCTACATATATTATTTTAATATTGCCTTTACATTGTTACAGTTCAAATGCTTCTTGGCCAACGTTATGAACCATATTTTGATAAGAGCAATTTAACTTAAAAATAAACACATTTTATTACTTTCATTCAAGAGACAAAATTATAGTAATATACTTCTCTATAACACGGTATTTTCTCTTATAACACACGTTCTCCTTGTAGTCAACAATTCAATGTCGTTTGAATTACTGCAAATTAATTAACACACCACCTAAATACAAACATATGGACACAAATTTACATAGAGCTATTACATAGTATTTATCTGTTCATAATAGTCGGTATGATGAGAGACAAACGCTCAATCACTAATGTATAAAAGCGCAATAAAAGTTTTCTACAAATTTTATTATTAATGGGGAACTATATGTACTGTCATGTATTCCCTGTCAAGATTTTGTACATTTACAAAAAAAAAAATAATTCCTTGGAAACCTTCTTTTCAAAGAAATTTCTTGTGTATCAACAAATGATTTTCTTATAAAAATACAAAGTTAATTGTTGTAACGCTGCAAGGTACAGCTTTGTATTATTACTTGCAATAAAGAAAATTAAATTTGAAATTTTATACTGATCAAGCACATTAAATATTCATAAAATAACTGTTAAACACGTAACTTCAACGCGTAAAGTTCTAAAATAAAATACGTAGACGCAACAGAATTAGAAACTTTGACTGTGACTGTAAGCTGTAATAAACGGCGAGATGTTGGTAGGTGGCTAGTGTTAAGCAGCTTCGGGATTAAATGTAAACTTGTAGATATGAAAAATACGTGATTGATTAGACCATCACTATCAACCCTAATGACTGCTTCCTGCACAAACTTGAAATTCAGTGAATTATACGTAAAATATACTGAAACTTACTAGGAATGAAAGCATGACTAACTACAAGTGTCTAAGAATTAAGAACATGTTAACGGTAAAGTCTACAATCCTTATTCATATGTAAACAATACTGACACGTTTACTTAGATTGAACCCAAACTTGAGACGTCAATGAACTTTGTGTATTCCCACCTTACTCCCAATTTACTCCTAATATTGTTTATCTAAATACAACAAAATTTGTTTTATTAACTTAACTTACAATTCAGTTATATTATCTGACATTATTTTGTAGCACGAAATTTACATGTATATTCATTTTTCACCAAAAAATGCATTCTAGATGTTGTTTTCAAACGAAGTCTTGATTTTTGTTGACTGCAAAGTATACGGAACGTTTCATGAAAGAAAATAATTGTAATTTTACAAACGGATGATTTGACAAGATAAATCACTGTATTATTAAAAATCTTGTAAAGTTAAAACGAATTTCACAACTAGTTTTACAGAAGCGTTACGACTTATTAGAACTCTAACATGTGTAGGTTCCAATGTTAAGTTGCTGAATCGTAAACTCTTTTCTGTTATAAATTTAGTTTAAGGAATTTTTATGTAAACATACCGGAATTTAAGACTTTTGACACAACAGGTGGCATTCCATATCAAGATCAATAAAAATGCATTACTTACACAAAACTCTTAAAAACAAGTATTCAAAAGAAAGTCGCATGCCACTAATTAGATATTCCATTACACCATTTACAGAAACACGGTTTATTTTACTTTATTATATGTATAACGCAAGGCTTACGTCGAAAGTCGCAGTTTTGTAGCTGGAAGAGGTCATGACATAACTATCGAAATCTGATCAGTTTTCTTTCAGTGTACTTTCAGACACCGAGAAATAAGTGTTTTTTTGGAGAGATTTGATGATTTCAGAAACTAATATATTATAAACTCTTTAACTAATTAAGAATACTATGAAATAACAAGGGATAAAAATACTTATTTAGGGTACAGTAGAGAGCAATCTTCATCACTTTTTTTAAAATTTCTATATATAATTTAAATTTTTCTTCTTTTATAAATGTCGACTCAATTAGGATCTTTCAAAATTCTGTATATACCATTCATAATTTTTTTCATAATACGTAATAGTATATAATAGTAGGTCCTGACACAGTGGCTGACTGCTTCAAATTTACGGTGCCACAGCTGCAATCCTAGATGATACCATGGCGGCCATTTTGGATAACTTCACGGCGGCAATCTTGGACGACACTGTTGGCGGCCATCTTGCATGACACCTGGCAGCCATGTTGGATTTGAACTTGACTTTTGTCTTTGACCTTGGTTTGCCATCTTGTTACCATCCGCCATCTAGTGTCCACCCACCATCGAGTGTCTATCCAAGCCAACTGGTGTCTATCTACTATCTTATTTACCTACTACATTTTGACTGTCATTTGTTTACATAACCTGGGAGCCACAAGTAATGCAAATTACCGAAGTTATAAGGTGTTACTCAGACATTATCAAAACACGTTTTGCAAAAGATTAATTTAAAAAAATTAATACACAATTTTCCCCACGCCCAAAGGCACGAATAAGAAGCGAAATAAACACACTGAATTAAATTTCTTTACACACAAAGACATAACAAGAAAAATTCACAAGTTTTAAACTGTTAAGAAAATACTTCCTTCATTTAATAAAATATATTAAACAAGCTATTATTTTTACTGTCGGGACCTATGCTGGTGTTATCATTGTAGCGTAATACATATTTAGACCTACAAAGTTCAATTACTTTTACCTTCTGTTACATTTAACCACATATGATAATGCGTTCAAACCGTTTTAGGTTCTCATTGAATACAGAATTCATAATATCCTAAAAAAAACTTAACATTACATAAATTTAAACATCACGTGTTGTTATAAGGTAACAAATTTCGTAAGAAACTAAAAAAAATGGATGATTTAAAAAGACTGCAATAAAACCCAAGCTTATTTTCCCGTCATGTAAACATATGTTGTCACCTTGCTTTGTGGGTGTTGTTTCTGTTTTACTTGTAAATTCAGCCTATTCTTCGTGTTGGGTGTTTTACTGTAATTTTGCCTGTTTGATATTAAGTCTACTTTCCTCAAAGTAGGTGCAAATTAACCCTGCCAGTCAAAATCGTTTATGTAATCTAGAAATATAAAATAAGAAATCGATTTAGTCCTATGATAAACGAAATATACTAAAGGTAAGTCAGATTGCTAAGTAATATGCGAGCAACTAGTTAAAAAAATTAGGGAAATTTTTTTTCTAAGATATCTTTCTATCACAAATATTACAGAATGATTAACGAAATATGCAAAAGTTAAGTCAGGTTTTTATGCAGCATATGAAAGAATGAAAAAAAAATCCTAATATATGTAATAATTTACTAAAAATATAACTATGGCCGTCATTTTCAAAATACGCACACAGAATATACGAAATACACAAAGGTCAGGTAAGCTTTGTATGTGGTATTATGTGTGCAATATTTGACGAACTTCTGAAAAATATGTAAAAGATATAAAAATATATAAATTACCATAATTTTGAAACGAGAACAATGGCAAAACGAAATACACAACAGTAAAGTCAGCTTTCTATGTAGTGTATGTGCACAAAGTTGGGTGAAATTCTTAAAAATATTACCTAAGAAATGTGATGCTATGCTAAAAATATATAAATGGCTGCCATTCGGAAAAATGCATACATGATGAACAAAATTCACAAAAAAAAAATGAAGTCAACTTTGTATGTAGTATGTGTGTACCAAGTTTGATTAAACTCTTGTTCCCTAGATTACTAGTTTGACCAAAACATTTTTAATGGCCGCCATTTTGAAAATATGAACTTTGCGTAAACTAAATATATAAAAGTCAATTCAGGTTACAAGGTTCAATACGTATACAAAGTTTGATGAAGTTCGGTTCAATGTTTCAAAAGTTTTTGGGACACGCGCACAGACACACACAGACAGAAATGTGATATCATAAGCCTACTTTTCGTTTCTGAAAGCAGGCTAAAAAAGTTTATTCTTTTTAAAGCATAAAATTGATACAAATAAACGTGGGAATAACAAAGTCGACTTATGTCAAATTATTTTGTTAAAATTTAATACACTAACCTAAGTAAGACCTTAATTTCAAAGCATATATGGCCCTGACACAAAGACTTAGAAATAAAATTAATCTAACGTAATAACAATTACAAAAATGCATTTTAATAGGTACAAATAAAACCACGACACCTTAACACCAAACAACAACAAAAATTTAAAATAGTACATCACATACCTGCTTGTTTATGTAAGCCAAATTTGCATGCAAAATATTACTTGTTTTATTCAGGTACGAAATTGTTAATGTTTAGTTGAAAACGAATAGTTAAAATAAGTTAGTTAATGTCTCAGTATATATATTATATATATTTGCATTCGTTATTGAAAGAAAAGTAAATTATTACATAAATATACAATCTTGCGGTTGAGAATACAATGGGCCACGTTTCTTACGAACGTTTATAGTGATATGTGGTTTCCCGTAAATTATACAACCATATTGTCACGTCTTTTACGTCTACACACATTGGAATAGTTTTTATGTATCGTATCTGATATGCATGAGCATGCCTACAGGATGGGCTAAGTTAGCGATTTCCCCATCCCCAACGTAGCCATTGTATATATAAATTCAGCAAATAAACAGTAATTGCACAGTATCTCTGTTTTATGCAACCATTATTTGGATTTAAAGTAATTGGGCACTAACCGGATAACATATTGCAACGAATATTTTTTTTCTTTTTCCTCCGCAGTATGAATCTGAAGATATAACATTTTTGTATTACTCCTTAAAAAACTGAAATTACTTCTGAATAAATTAAAAGTATATTTTTAACTTTATCATTTTTCTTTACAAATTCACGTCTATGTCAATATACAAAGACATTACACATGTACACACATATGTATACGCAAGATGAGTCATTATTAGATGTTAACCTTGCAGACGTGAATTCTTAATGTCAAATAAATACGGAAACAGTTAACAATGGGCCTATTGTGAAGTATGGCGGAGTTATGTGCCCTCAAATGTAAAAGTGGGAAACGTGTAATTGGACAATAATATCGTAGTCATACGCAATTAAGTAACGAAATTTCGTATAAAGGCTACTGGTAAAGGGATAGACACCAGCAAAATATTATGTTACAAACAGAGCATCCCTTCATACTTTAACTATGGGTTGACAACCACTTAATGCTTAGAACTTTGTAACCCTTGACCTGAAGTAACCGGGCACGACATATAGGTGATCAGCATGTAAACATTAGTTATAAAAGGTCACCTTGAGAAAAACTGCTAATGTGAACCTTTTCCTCAGAAATCACATGTTATGTTGGGAAGCCGTATTATGGTGGCCTGGGAGGTAGGCAGTCAGCAGCAGTGTTTCGCTTTACGTGTCGGTACACTACAAGTGTCACAGTCTTTTTACTCATTCGTAATTGGCAAAATGTATTACTTGAAATAAAACTAGTTTTCGATAACTAATTAGTTATTTATTTTGAATATGAATAGATTGCGTAGTTTTACAGCATATGCTCTACCTATATGCGCACGCATCTCCAAAATGCACGAATGCGACTTTTGTAAGATAGCGCACGGACTGCGACATACCAGGTTTAGCCTTTATAGAGCGACATGCATATAGAATACGTCACCAGACTTTGTCTATATTGACCACTTCAGTTTCATAAACAAAGCGACCTCATAAAATAAGTGACCTTCATGCCCGCCCCTCTGGCCCACCATGTCCACTCCGTCGCCCAGGGTACAGCAAATCCAAGTATTGCCTTGCTGTGCGACTACAACGAGAGGTACACTATCGTACATTTATCACATTTCGACTCTTACATTCAGTGGTAAATCTTTAAGTAGCTGTAGCTCGTATTCTTCCAAAGAGTGCCGATATGTAGCTCCAGAGAAACGTGGGACAATGATGTGTGGTCCAATTAGTATCCCATCGGTTGAGTCCTACCCAAAAATTCACAGGAGATTCCTCTGTTGCACGTGGATTGTAATGAGCCTACGCCTACACGTTGTGGATGTTGAAGACACCGCACGTAGTAAAAGATTCTTCATCGGTGAGTAGGACTTGCCGTTACGAAATCTGGTGCTCGCCTAGTCTAGTTTTGGTACAACTCTCAAAACCATAAACGAATTGGACGATCAGAAGGAAATACTTGCAATGGCTGGTAGTGAAATCTGTCTCGCCATAAAATGTGACTTGCGGTTGATTGTGATTCCTTGAGCACATTATGAATTCCTCGGGTGCTGGTATATAAATTAGCAACAACATAGTCCAGTAAATCATGCTCGATGTTCAATTGAGGTCCGCCAACAATGTAGTAGCTTGCGTGTGCAGTTCCTGTATTACGCAAACCGCTGATAAAACTGACGTGAATGAACGTACGTCTGCAGGAAACTTTTCAACATACCGAAGCCGCACTGCGGATGCAATATCACAACGTTTTACAGTATACTAGATGCACATCGACTATTCCACTCGATCATACACACTGTGACTAGGTGCCTGTAGTGTAAACCACGAACGCATAGTACACGACCAATACAACTAGTCATCTCAGGAAGGAAGTGCTCCTGGCCCTGAGTGGAAGACAGGTTACAGGTGAGAGGAAATTCACAGAGTTTAGTACAGCCTGTGTTGATGCGACACTACTGTGCTTCAGGCAGCAGTAATAATATTCCCTATATCGCCATAAGCATTCCACATATATTTAAATTCCAGTCTCAAGTATAAAGTGGATTGTTCTATTATTGCAATATTTTAAGCGGCCCATAACGTCATTGTTAACATTCAACGGTATTGCAGATAGAAAAACACAAATGGACAGTTTAGGATAAAGGGACAAGAAATCGGCAATGGCCTTTGTTAACGAATCCATACAATCATTCGCCTAGAGTGATTTTGGGAAACCATGGAAAACTAAATTCAAGACGGCTAGAGCCGGGTATTATTTTTTATATTTGTTATTACGACTAATAGTTAAAAATGTATGTAAATTACCTCATTACACAAAATATTAAAATAACACGCACATACCATTTTATAGTAATTTTTAAGACACAATGTTATTTATTTTCATGTGTACGTAATTGCCTTTGGTTTTTAATTTCTTGAACCAAACCAATTTCATTGGATAATTGTTTCACAGATATTTGTCCCGTTAAAACGCATGCCGTATTGCATTACCTGTAGACATGTTTCAAGAGTAGGGACGCAATTTGTAACAACGTGCAAAATTTCTACACTACCCCGAATCACGCCACAAAAGACATCAGTATATTGTGTTTTCATTGATTTCCTTACAGCAGCTGCTGCGCGTTTATTGGTATACAAATGTTTAGGGGGATGGGGGAACAAGGTTACAGTTTTTTATTCACTAAACACGATTGTATTTCTGTTTACATGACAACGCAGTTTTCTTATTCATTGTTTCTCGGTTAATTTCACCAGAAACTACGATTGTAAGCGAAGCGTCCATCATCATGAAATACTGCGATGTCCAGAAACTAAATAGCATTGCACTGTTTTGTCCTCCACCACGCTGTTATCAGGTATTAATTACAAGCTTGTAACTGTGGCTACACATAGGTTAACTGTGCGAGTAAAATTTGACCTGGTATGTGGTGCATCATAAAGCGTACAGCTACGCAAAGTGATTAATGATTTGCCAACTAGTTCGCATATTTCCGGCATGACTAGTTGTCTTGATCGTACTAGGCATTGAAAATTTATAAACAGTAACCAAAACAATGCTGCTACATCCATGCCGTATTTTCTCAACCGCATACTCGTTAAAAATGAACTCAAAGATAAGTCACATTTTCCGTATACAGGTACTGCAAAACCCGAAAATGTTGCCAGCTGCCTACCTCTCAGGCCACCAAAATACCCCTTCCCAAATAAACACGTGATTTCTGAGGAAACGTTTCACATTAGCAATTTTTCTCAAGGAGACATTATTTACTAATGTTAACATGCTGATCCCCTACATGTCGTGTCCGGTCTATTCAAGTCAAGGGTCACAATGTTCTAAGCATAAAGGGGTTAACAGCCACTAGTTAAAGTATGAAGGGATGTTATTTTCGTAACGTAATTTGTTTTGCAGTTGTCTATACCTTTACCAGTAGCCTGTATATGAAATTTCGTTACTTAATTGCAAATGATTAAGATATTATTTTCCAGTTACACATTTCCCACCTTCACCTTTGAGGGTCATACGTCACAATAGGCTCAGCGTTGTAGTATTATTACCCTATTTATTTGACCTCAGAAATTAGTTCCTTCCGGGTTAGCAACGAATAACGAATCACTCTGTATACCACACACACCTCATAAATATTGAGTTATTTTTAATTTGATGCCCTATTTTTTAAATGAATATGTCAAGGCATACCTACTCTGATGTGAAAGTCATACGGAGTGACGGAAATTACGTTCGTAGGCTTACAAACACTGTGCAAATTTCTGCTTCTATTCTAAAAATTAACTGGGATCTAACTGAATCCTTTGGTGTCTATCACATTAGACAGGCAATTGTGCACTCTGATTAATATAATTTTTTTAAAATTATTTTCTTACTCTGAAACCATAGCGAGTGACACGTGTTCATTTAAGTCGCCGTGAGGATAAGAGAATGTTTCACTTCCCCTATATGTCCGCTGTCGAGAAGGCTAGCCATTACGAGCAGAACGAAAACAGGTTATTTATACCCCAGATCACTGTGATTCAATAAGGTACCTGAGAATGATTTTACGCTACATGCAAATTGTAATTGTTTTACCGTTAATGTGCCTAAAATTATACAGGATGTTTTTGATTAACATCAACAAACTCCGGCACGGGATTATGGAAAAATAAGCAGAAAATATGTTTTGTACGTTTCGTCTAAACTTAATAGTAAAAGAATTACGAGGCTCTGAATATAACAATTCATAATCTTTTTCCCCAGAAATATCAGGAAATTTAATGACATAATAAAACAATATTTTCAGCATTTCTTGTTCCTATTGCGTTCTTAAAACGAACACCTAATACTTCTTGAAACCTGCCACCATTATGAAAATTGAAGGAGTGGCTACCCTTTCAATTGCATACAACAATTTTATCGTCAGGATTTTCGGACATTTGAAGGTGATTTATTGAGTAATGTAACCTGTGTAAAAAACAGGGTCCTCTTGTTGCAACTGTCTAGGACATGCCGTTTACGCACAAAACACACTTGAAGATTCGCGCAGACACAGAGCCTAGAGCATAGGCAATGCTGCGAACATGCGAGAGATGTTTTCAGTGCACAGACGATGGTGGACATTCTCTGTAAACATATACAGTACTGTTAAAATCGCAGGCAAGTTCGTTCCTGGCATCGTACATATTGTTGCTGCCAGTTGTGAACAAAAATGGTAGGTCCCAGGCAGTTGAAACATGTCTTAATGGTATCGTTTTGGTCAGAAACACAAATAACTGCTTGGGATAATACTGTGACAACTCCCTCTTCCACTACTTGCATTTTGAAGTGATAGCACATAAATTAATTGTATCGATACTTCTCAAATACTGTCAATGTTAAATTTACCTTTGCTTCATTTAACATAGTTCGGAAAAAGAAATAACATTGCAAACGAATTAATAATGACTGCCATAGATACAATTTTAAAAATACATTTCGTCTCAGACGGCAAATCAAGTGAGTCTCATGTTAATTTACTTAAGTTTAAAGTTGCGAGTGTAAGAAAATGCACACATAAGTATACTTTGATAATACAATTCGCAGTTAGGCCTATATTGAAAATAAATAATATTTCAATGATTATTTTCCGAATTGCCAACTATACTTATTCCTTAGCCACAATATACTGCTTAGTTGATTACATTTATTACACATTAAACAATAAAACAAAAACTTATTTGCTGTGCTGTGACAACAGCTTAGCTAAACGGAGAGCGTGAGTCTTTAGATGATGGGGTAGGTACATTTGTCTCGCAGTTCCTTAATCCAAAATATTTGAGCAGTATCAAGTATAAATTTGAGACAAGTTCAGTCTGATCATTAATAATGTGTAATTGCTAAGTTCTCGAGACAAACTTTAAAACGTCTTCTTGAAAACGTTCATGTCTTGTGGCTCAATTCTACGTTTAAGCAATAAGAAAATTTATATTACCACTAATCTTCACATTGAAGTAATTCTCCTGGTAAAACATATTTCTTCTAACTCATGGGTACAGGACGCCAGAAGGAAACATATGCTTCGCAACTAGTTCTTATACCATGCCTGAACACTATGAAAACACATAGTTCTTTTCAATGCGTTATTAACATTTTCATTATAGCAACCATGAATTCCATACGTTCTCTCTATTCCAAAGAGACTAAAGTTTGTGGTCACTGAATATCGTGCAAAGACTGTTCGTAGTACTCACATAAGAAAATGCATTAAAAATATTACACTTCTTTGTGGCTTGACGTATGGAAAATAAAATGTCACCACAAAGAGTACAGTGCGGAATATCACAGAATTACTTCGGGCCAGATTAGAAATGCTATAAATTGATTAATAATATTACGATATGCAGAATCCTAATCGATACTAAATTACCGACATTTCTATAATTAAATTATTTTAGATGTTCATCACTTTAGAATGTTCAATTCTTTTAGAGTTCTGATGTGTCAACACATCACAGTATCTGTTCAACAGTTTGGCAAGATACTGAAAGAAACTCGACATTTTACAGTATCATAAAACATCACCATAATTTTCTGTGACAATGATATGTGTAAAAAAACGATTTTAACTTTACAACAGAGAAATTATTTACAACACTAATTCGAAATGACATCACAGTGCTTGAATATGGCGATTTTGTTGTAAAAAATCATCTGTAGTGTTACCAATAAACACTCTTGTGCCGATAATCAAACTTTACCAATGACATCAGTACTGAAGATATCCGCGAAGTAGGTCTAGAAGTTCTCTGCTTGTCCTGCTGCTAACACACATAGTACCTACTCAGTACAGAGGTCAAGTCACAACACATGTGCCCTGTAGGGACTCTGGATTTGGTCTTCAGTTAGTGATTTCAGTATAGCCTATAATTTCCGTATGAGTGAGGGAAATGTTTATACACTGTTATCTGGTACAGTTTAGTTCCGAACACGAACACTTATAATATTTATCACTGGATTGGTGCAATATCCCTATGGCTGCATTGGTCATTATGTAATCAAGGAGCTTGACTAACTATTTGTGGCTTTAGGTTTACAAATAAAATTAGATTAAATAAACTCAATGTCGGTTATGAGCAAATATTTACAAAATATTTTTAAGTAGATTTATTGATTGTAAAAAAATACTATGAACAGAAACATAGCAGTTGCTGCATAAGTCAAAGTGAATAAAACTTTCAATATAAGCGAACATTATAAAATAACGGTGCATGTAAAGCAACATTAGTTCAAAATGACCAATACTTTTCTTGTTCATTAAAGTTCCATAATTTAATTCTTTCTGTGCAAACAAAATAAATCTCTATAAACATTGCTATGTATTCAATTTTGCTTAATACATTCAACTCATCACATTACTGTACTCACAAGTAGGCTTCAAATTACATACCATTATACATTTCTGTTTCACTCATTACCATTAATGTAGTGAGTGGTAAGGGCATTATAGCTGTAATACATACATATTTATTGCTTAGAAACTCATGGTATTAATGTCTCCATAAAGTTTACTCCGGACCATACCAGAAATTCTTTAAGTTCTTCTACAAATCTTGGGTGTATCTGGTGTGTGAGATTGCAGTGGTACGTAACAAAACGGCATAAGTGACAAAATTTACATCTTGAATCATGTCGAGGAACAAATAAATTACGCTCACAGGCGTACGAAATCACCCAATGAATTATAATAAATACATTCACCACAATATTTATTACACACTTACTGACACCATACTTATTGTGTAAGTTTTTCCTTTTCGCAGAATACATTAACTCCTACTGTTTGACTACGCATCAGCTAGAATATATTTTCTCAACTGTGTGATGCTTGTACCTTCCCTTAACGGTTGAAGTTTTTAAATACTTTAGTTCAGCAATGATCTCTTATTGCACGAAATGTAAAATTTGTTCTTAAATGTTCACTTCTTTTTCATCCGCAATTGCTATCTTCGGTATATCTTCTGCGGTCAGGATTCTTCAGTTAGGTCTGCCCACTGAATTTATGGAGGGACTCTTGTGATGGTAGCAATATATCATTGAAATCTGGAGCAGTATCGGGTTCCATGGTTCTTGTCGTGATAAATATCCTGGTTGGTAAGTCTGCGAGGAAATAGAACCTTAGTTCTGATAATTCTTCTGTTTACTGGGATTTTCCTGACAAATCTGATTGTTGTTCTCAGGACTAGTTTCCCTGGAATTCCTTCTAGAAATGGTTTTCTAATATCTTGGCTATTGATTTTCCTGATCATGCTGCTGGTTGTATATTGGGCTATTTCTTCTTGAATTTCTTCGGGAATTGTTACTGTAATCTTGTGGAAAATGATCTCCTTGGCCACGCTGCTGATGGTATCCATGGAGATAGATATTCCTTGATCTCCAAGAATTCCTGTACTTTACATAGCTCCTGTTTTAGTTCCTGTTCCAATTCTGATTTTTCTCTCGCCTAAGTTCAACTTCGTCAGACTGGTACAGGAAATTCTCCCTGGCGGGTCGATCATAAGGCGTATCTCTGCGCTGCCATGAGTTATTCGGTGGTTGGCGGCTAGCTGGTTTGTCTCTGGACACGATGGTAGCGATCTTGTTTTGTCGTTCCAGACGGTCAATTTGCAACAATTGTTCACGAAATTTGGAGATTCTTGCTTTGTTTCTCCTATTAGTGCCATCTGGTATGTAAATGGTATCTGGGATGTAATCATCGCTATGAATTCCGGGTTAGTCATTTCCAGACTTAGATTACGCTTACGTTCGTACACTTCGCCGAGATACTCTTCGACTTTCTTGGTAACTCGAGGGTCGTATTTCTACACGTGCGTATTTGCTCGGACCAATCCGTGGACTCGAGGTACCCAAAATTGCTTGCAGAACTTCGGGTCGAATTCTGAGTAAGATGCGGTGAGTGGTCGTTCAATGACCCACCAATAACAAGTGTTCCCTTTAAGTGCAAAAGACAGACATTTAAGGTTTTTACGGTCATCCAACTCAAACAGATGTGAATACTCCTCGATTTTCTTTAGAAATTCCATTGGATTTTCGTGTTCTTGCTGCTGGTTTGAAGATCGCAGGGCGAGAAGCAGTGCTGAAATTGTTGTATTACTATGTCACTTAATTTTTTTTACGATATTTTGAGGAAATACGATTACAAATTATGATATCCAAAGCTTCATAACTCTATTACTATTAATTTCAGACGAAAAGTGTAATAAACTTCATGTGCTTATTATTATTATTTTTAATATTCACCTGCCGGAGTTTTCTCGGTGTAGTTCAAAAACATCCCATATACCCTATACCAGCGTTTTGACGGTGAAAAATGAAGATAAATGAAAATAAAAGACATCACTGAAACCAAACACACGGAGGCTTTAATATTTATAAAGGAAACGTGCATGTCTAAAATATTCAATTCAGAAAGCTGTGAACACTGCAAATCAAATGCAGACCGCACTATAAACGGACTAAACCACACATATTATTTTGTACTCTGATTTCATATTATTATAATTTGTTTATTTCTACTAACAGGTGTTTCTTAAATTATTTATTTATAGCTATCATTAAACGCTGTAGCATACACCTACCATAAAAGTGTGCACATTCCGGTTATAAAGTACTGCAAACTGACAGTAATCTCACTTAACAAGCATGCTGGCCTACCTTAGTTTCCAAGTTTTTTCACTCACAGTGGATTGCTACTAACTAGATGTCAACAAATTAACATCCACAGACTGGAAAACCAATGGGGTTCTATAGGGATGAAATCCTCGTTATTTTACGAAATCGAATCAAAACAGTGTAAAACAATTACAGTATAATCTGTACCGTCTACGAAAGTATACATTTAATGACATTTGTTACATAAATAAAAGCGTTAAAACACACAGAAAACAGGTAGTGGTCTATAAAAATAATTAAATCAAATAATAAACATACGTTTAAAACAAACGTTCGTAAACATTACCTATATGAATAAAATAATTTTAATATATAATGTTTCGTATCACAAATGAAAAATTTCGCAAATATTAAAATTAAGCCCAACAACCATGATTGTGCTAAAATTATATCTCAGGTATCATTTGTATAAATTTGTAGCGTCCACGATATACAGGGTTTGGTTAAATTCTGATTAGTTCGCTTCACTTCGACATCTAAACATTTCAGTCATTTCTTAATTCACATACCAAGAGTTTCGTGTTTTAAGATATATATTTTATAAGTTAAAAACTGTGAATTTCCTGCAAGGACTAAAGTTTTAAGAGCATTAGTATTACATGTAATAATATCATGAATTGTAAAATGCGGTTTTAAATTAAGAAGTTCAACCTAAGTCTTCAGTTGTGGAATTAATTTTTCAGTTAATTTTTATTTCATTGACTTTCATGCCTCGTCTACAGCAAGGTCATAAAGAGATAATTTCACAACACTTGTACAGACGGATAGGAAGTTAGAGAAGGATCGCCATACCTTTGTTAAGGAAATGTCTCAAAATTTGCCAGGAGCGATTACAGGAAACCATGAAAAAATTTACGTTATTTTGACAGGAGCGGTAATCGACCTTGATTCCTCCCGAAAGCGAGTGCAACATGTTTGTTACCGTTGCGCTACCTCACAAAGCTGCATTGGTTATTTTAGCATTTTCAAATAAACTGAGTGAATTTAAAATATGTTAATGATCCCTTTGTTTAGTTTTCCGTGAAATTTTAAGCAGTTTAAAAAAATACATTATTCGTGTTTGTGTGGCACTGAAATAAAATTTAAGTGTACTATTTCTAATTGATTCTCTATTATCCAAACGGTCAATTATAGCAACATAATAAAGACAATTTTTAATTTTCAACTGTAAAATTCTTGCGCAATCTAGACAAGTATTCTACACTAGTGTCTCTTATTTTAATTGCAGTTCAAATGATTGTTTCACATTTTGGAAATTAAATTGACTGCATGCCCTATTTTTACTTTCCAACATTTAAAAAGTGTTTTATGTATTTAATTTTGAAAAGGTACAGGGCAAAATAATAAAAAATAAAATAAAAACGATTACAATGAAACTATAAAATCTCGCGAGCCCTACGATTCCGAAAAACTACAAGAAAAGAAGAAACAAATGACAAAAAACTATATCTGTTCATGCCATTCACATGCGGCTAGTAATTCAATAACCATATAAACAAGGTAACTTTCAAATATAAACACAAAAATTATACCTTATATCTCCATATTGTTGAAAGAAAAATTTAAATCTAAAGAAAATTAAATTGAAGCCGTCGAACATATAATTTAAGAGTTAAATCATATACAAAAACTCACTTTTTTTTTTCCAAATTAACACACATGCTGGCTCAAGAACACATTAAGTCTGGTTGAACTTAATGGTTTACTAATGCATGGTAATAAGGCTAGTGCTTTGCAAGAGTGAGGCTTTAAAATAAAAACGAAAACTACATACCTGAATGAAATAGATAACATGACGCAACAGGAAATTTCGTGTTCAGCAAAAAATGTTATAACTCGCTTTTACAATCCTGTCCTTGTTATAAAAGTAACATCCGGAAACGACAATTGCGCTGTGCAGCTGTCACAGTTTCCGCTACTGTTTGACCTCTCAATTTCTTTCGTCGGAGCTGTAGTTCTGGGGAATCACACATGCGTCGGCAGTCAACTGTTTATAAGCACAGGGGCGATAAATGTGATGTGGACTGGCCGGTGATTTAGCACATAAGTCCAGAGGTTCACTCAGGTTAGATGACATCCACGATGACACCCTCTTCGTGCCTCTGGTGCATCGCTGTTCTGGTGATTACAGCGATCGCAAAGGTATATACCACTTTGTAAGATATAAACTACATATACACAACATTGGTTCATCAACGCAATAACAATGTAAGGTAACGTTTCGACCATACCGGCGGTGTGCTTAACTTTGGCGAGTAGAAGACACATTCGAAAACTGCTCAATATGCATGAGCATGCATACCCAGAAACAGAAAATTAAGAACATTGTATGTTATACATTTAAGGTCATCTGCTGGTCTTGAAAATTTTCTTCTCGTGCAAAACTGCAAAATATTTTTTTGCCGTCTTGAACATCTTGTAATCTCTATATATAAAAATGAAAGGTGATTGACTGACTGACTGAATGACTGACATATCAAACTGCAGCCCAAACCACTGGACCTAGAATCGTGAAATTTTTATGGGGGTTCCCCTCAGGTCGCAGGCGAGCACTAAGACGGGATTTTTCGAAATTCGACCTCTAAATGGGTGAAAAGGGGTAAAATGTGTTTCCGAAGAAACGTCGATAGAGCTAGGACCCGACGGCAAATCGTCGTGATTTTTACTTTAATAGGACACTCGTAAAAATGCATATTAGCCATTTTAAGGATTTTTCGAAGTTCACCATTTAAGGGGGTGAAAAGACCTTAAAAGTGTTTCCAATCAACTATAGATAGAGGTACGTAAATTTCGCAGATACATTCCAGGTCAGGTTGAACGCCAATTATGTATACTTCATTGTCATGTCTGTGACTTGCTGGCGGCTGTTACGAAACGCGTTTGACTACTGCAAGCCAGTAGTAAATAAGGAAATAATGCGAAGTGCTGTCGCTTTCTACCTGCTTGTACGGTTATAAGCCAATACATAATCGACTGTGGCCAGTGAGTGTATAGGACTGTTAAGTCTAGGTTGCTGCCAGATGAATCCGCGAAATTGACGTACCTCTAACTATAGATATCTATCGAACCCTTCGGGATAGAGAGTTGATATTCACTTCAAAATATTGCTTACGTAAATACCCAAAAAGTAGTTTTAGGTTTCTTTGAAATTCGACCTCCAGACAGTAAAAAGGGGCAAAATGTGTTTTTAATAAATCGTCTATATCTTTGAAACACAATTAGCTATCGTCGTGATTTTAACTTTATTTGGTTACTTTTACAAATGTCTATGACAGGACTCAAAGACGTTTCGAAATTCTTTATTTAAAGGGGTGAAAATACGTGAACTGTGTTTTCGATTATCCTTCCATATCTATCGAATCAATCGAGATATCGAAGTGCTCTTTGCTTTAAATTGGTGCTTTTGTAAATATTCCAAGTACCATTTAAAATATATTTTCTGAAT
>PNEQ01024192.1:0-34331 GCA_003012365.1 Medauroidea extradentata | reverse complement strand
ATTAAAAAAGGGGTAATATGAGTTTTCGACTCACATTCGATATATATCGATCCCATAGCTTTTTATATAGCGACGTGATTTTTGTTTAGGATTGATGCTTACTCAAATACCTAAAAAGTAACTTCAGGAATTTGCGAAATTCGCCACCTAAGGAGGTGAAAAGGGCTGAAAAGTGGTGAAAAGCGTTTTCAATTAATCGTCGATATATCTTGAACCCAGCGGGCTAATGTTGTGTGTTTTACGTCCACGAGATACCAAAAGTATTCTAAAACGTGATTCAAGGGTTTTTCGAAATATACTCTCTTAGGTGGTGAAAAGACCTTGAATGTGTTTTAGATAAATCCTCGATATCTATCGAACCCGTCGAGAAATACAATTAATTTTTGCTTCAGGATGATGATTACAGAAATTATCGGAAAACGGTTTTCAGATTTTTCGAAATTCGATTTATCAATACTGCGCAGGGGTGACATGTTTTTATTTAGTGAATGATCGATTTTGATTCGACTGAACGGGCTAATGTGTGATTTACACTTCATTTGGATACTTATACAAATGTCTATGATATAAATTTAAAATATTTCGAAATTCGACACCCAAAAGGGTGAAAAAGCACAAAATTTGTTTTCCATCAACCCACGATATCTATCTAACCAGTAGCGATATTGAGGTGTTTTTCGCGTCAGAGTGATGCTTACGTAAATATTTTTAAAAAAAATATGTATGTATTTTTTTTTCTTTGTAAGAAACGTGATTATTAAGAATAAAAGTAAGTTGGTCAATATTCAAGGCAGACGATCCGAAAAGCAGGAACGAGCAGCGAGAAACAACCTATACAGGAGTTTCACTCTATAGTAACCTATCGAGACGTGGTGTTGTACAATCTCTATGAGCCCAGGACACAGATATTTTATTTTATTTTTTTAATAAAATTTTATTTTCATGAATTATTTCGACGTTACATGACGCTGTTGTTTGTTACTCAGGTCTAAATTCCGGCAGGTTCTGGGCTCAAATTCCGTTAAAATCTACGTGCGAACGTTCAATTCTGACACACAATATCCACAAGGCAGATCGAATTAGTGCAATTTACACGTAGTCGTTTAAAAGGGGTAAAATTGCAGTTCGCTTTACACTTAGGTTCCTCTACAACATCAGCTGACATATCGTCGGTATACTGCCATAAGTGATTAAGTCATTAATGTTTTTTTGTTTAAAAACACTAACAAATTGTAGATATTAAAAAAATGTGGTACGTTTCTATACTGTGACGCAACAGTACGAAATGACGAATATACTTAAAACTTGGGCAATTGTTCGTGAACAATATATACATATTCCTAGCATTTTTATCATTTTATTTCATTTTGACTGGGTCACTTTTGGCAGTAAAACGACGATATATGATCTAACTAAAATTAAGTTTGCTGTACCAAATACGTTTCCGTGAAACCTTCACCCACTGAAACTTTGTAATAGCAATAAAGTTCCAGTGAATATGTTGAAAATATGTAATTGAGGGCACCGTCACCAATGGATGTATCCAGGGTAAATAATATGTTTTTCATTCGATTCGCCTCTTACCTTAGGTGTCTGTATATACCCCACAGCGTCGAATTGGCAGGCTTATAAATAAGGTCCAGGCGAAGTCGCCGTTAATGTCAGGGACAAATTTAAGACTGCTTTTCGCGTGGACAGCTATAGCTACTCATCCTGCTGCAGAACTAGCCGCTTGGACATTCTAACATTTGATGACTGAAGTACCAATCTTGAGTACAATTGGGTTCTTCAATTAAAGTAAATATTACCAGCAGTTGCGAATAATACTCGCGAGCAAAGCCGCGCGGGACTGCTAGTCTTAATATATAAAATGAAGTGTCCTGACACACTCACTCACTCACTCATCAACGCACAGCCCAAACCGTTGGACCTAGAACCATGACATTTTGAGGGAAGCTTCCACTTGCCCCGTAGGCACCCACTAAGAAAGGATTTTTCAAAATTCGATAATTAAGGGGGTAAAAAGGGGTGAAATGTGTTTTAAAAGAATCCTTGATATCTCATTAACCGGGAATGCTATCATAAATTTTTTAACTTTATAATATTGCCCAAAACATTGCTTATTCGCAAATTTTTAGATTTTGCGAAATTCGAAAATTAAGGGGATGAAAAGCCGTAAAATGTGTTTTTCATTAATCCGTGATTCCTCCTAAACCATTTTAGATAGTGAGGTGAATTTTTTTTTAAATGATGTTTAAGTAAATATCTAAAAATGTTTTTACAATTTTTTGAAATTCGTACTTGAAAGCTCATAAAAAAATAAAACGTGTTTTTTTTAAATTAATCCCACTTATCTCCTAAACCAGTTAAAATGTTGAAATGGTTTTTCCTTTAAAATAAATCTTACGTAAATATATAAAAAAAGTAATTTCAGGATTTTTGAAATTCGTCCTTGAAAGCTGTTAAAAAATTTAAATGTGATTTCAAATAATCACCTGTATCGCTTATACCCGTTGAGATATCAAGATGATTTTTTGATAAGAATGAAGCTTATGTAAATATCTAAAAATCGAATTAAGTTTTTTATGAAATTCGAAAATGAAGTAGGTGAAAAAAAAATTAAAGCAGTAAAATGTTAGTCTCCCGAAAAAAGAGGATGATCACGGATAAATAATTCAACAGTCGTTTTTTTTTTTTTTTGCCAACCTACTCATAAATAAAACCTCTTTGGACTGTAGCCACTACATACGAAAGAATTATCACGGCATGCCTTTAACATTCACTCAGGTATTGTACAAAGTTTGTGGTGTGGAAGGGCTGGGGTTACGGGTTCGTATCCCGTGCAAGACTTTGCGATGGGAATTACTATGACATCATACGAGCATATTGCGCGCGCTCTTTACACTGAGCTAAGACAGTTAATTATAGTTCACTGTTATTGAGTACGCTAGCTGTTAAATGCCATCACCATATATTTTATCCAGAGTTACTGTTTACATTACATAATTTCACGCGGGCAACGCCGCAGCCGACCGGCTAGTATCTTATAAATTAGTAGACACGTACAGTTGAGCTGTGTCAGAAATATTTTACCATAACATTAATACTTCGCCACCTAATTTCTCATAATGACGAGCCGTCGGCGATAAGGATGCACATCAGTTCATGTACTTGGACCTGAATACTAAGATAAATATTGAAGTGAATTATAGGGTCGCCCTAAACGCTTTCACGTTTCTAAGCCTTGCGCGCGCTAAAATTGTCAACACAGGAGTTCACCATAAAGGCGAGTGATACAACGTCCAGTTTTATGTGAATTTATTAAAAATGCAAGGTTTATTGAAGCCAATGTATTAATTTAAACGATAGTACTTAACACACATTTGAGCTAAATATTTTTCCGAAGTGACGTCTTTCTGCAGTACAAATTATTTATCATGCCAAAATTTCGTCAAACAGTGTGCAGCGTAAGAAAACTCTTAGCGAAAGCATCACTCTAAGTATATATTTAAACATAAAGATAAGAAAAAACTGTTACCCAACCCAATTTTGTCTCGACTTTCAAAATTCTAGATATCTTAATAGAATTTTCACAACGTAATGCACAAATTCACACTAAAAAAGTTTACTGTAGTTTACAGGAATTTGGAGCTCAAGAGCGAAAGACAAAAATAAAACACTCCTTAACAACGGTTTTGCAACAATTTTAAACAACAATAATTTTGCCATTTTCGTGGGTTAATACTTTACCAGAGTGATGCACACTATTAACATAATCTCTTACGATGGAATTAAAATCGCAATAACCGGATTCACCAAGTCACGGTTGGCACTACTCAAGAAAATATAACCTACGATGATACTAAAAGAGTTATCCATAAAAAAATCTGTATTGATGAGCCACTTACCGATCTGATAACCATTTTAAAAAATTAGTTTTTAGTGCAACACACTCAACGAATTAATTTTCAACAACCATCTAAAGCAAATAATTTTTCTGAATTTCTGTAAACTCTGCCTAAATTATATCGATAAGTGCTTACGTGAAATTTTTATAGTTTTAGATTAGACAATTTCGAGAGTGTGTATCTTGACTTTTTAAAAGTTATTCCTTTGTGGTTTTTTTTGTCCAGCTCAATTTCTGTCGAATTTTCTGCCAGAATAATTATAAGAGCTATCCCACATAGATAAAAATATTTATAAGTAAAATTAAGTAATTGTTAATTCCATATGATATTTTGACAATTGTTATTTCTCAGGTCGACTCGTCAGTGGAAGAATTTGGAAATACAATGATGCGTTACACAATGGAATGTGTGACAGAGATGGGTAACTTAACCGAAGGTAATGTTTCTCATGTATACTAACTCCAAAGTTTGGGTGATTTATGTAGAGTTAACATATTTATTTGTTTATTAAAAACCTATTGATGCGAACCACAGTTTGTTATGCAGGATATTTAATTGTTACGTGGGAGAATGTTTGTTTTAAAGTAATTAATTAAGTGGACTTAACGTCTCGTCGACAGTGAGGACATTAGAGACGGTGACACAACTTGGTTCAACGAGAGGAGCAGGTGGAGGAGTCGGCCATGGCCTTTATTAAGGAACCATCTCAGCATTCTCGTGCAGAGATTTCGGGAAACCATGGAAAATCGAAATAAGGATGGCCATAACCGGAGATCGAACCCAGTTACTCCTAAATGCAAGTCGAACGGGTGACCGTTACGCAAACTCGCTCGGTCTCTCGGAAAGGATTTGCAAACTTGCAATTATTCAGGCATGCATTATACATAGCTGTAGGCTCTACCGTAAAGTTGTTGTTTAGTATTACTTTACAGTCAACAGATGATGGAGTGTATAATAAATTGTAATAGCGACTATCACAAATTGACAGAAAAGCACCAAGCAATTAACAAATTTATATAATCGCCTACTCGCGTCAAGTAACAACTGTAATTTGATGCTGAAACGGGGAAATTCAGGAATTCCCAACCAAGTAAATATGATAGCTTTTGTAACTCGTCCCGATGAAAATGGTTTCCAAGTGAAACGAGAAGGGTAATAAAAAAACTGAAATTTCTTTTCCTTACACGCTGATTAGTTACTGTTGTACTTCACAGCATTTCATTACTCCATTTTATGTTAGGCCTACTTACTGTACAGAAAATACATCACACAAACACTTAGTAAAAACTGAAATTTCGCAATAAAACTTCTACTTATGTACATGTAAACGTCAATAAATGCATAAGGGACAAACTAAAATTGTTCAAAATTAATAAAATAATGTATTTTTTCCTTGCTAATGAAGGTACTTCATAACAATTAAAGAACACTCTAAAAATTACTTAAGTACACGACGCTTGCTTGTCATGTCATCAGTCCCATATTGAACACGTTGCCATGGCTGACGTAGTAAGATGTTATAGATGCTATAGGTGCGTTGTATGTTCATAACGTAATGGTGCAAACTGTAATTGTTGTGGCCTGGGAAACTATAGCGTGTAAACACACAGCGTGTATGGCAGTCGTCCAAGTTTCATGTTGTAGAAGTTGGTAGAAGTGTATCTACTACATGTTTAATATTAGCGCATAGCCTTTATTCTTGGCCAATGTGGTCTGGGTACCAAGTATGTGCGATGGCAGGAGACATGCAAATACCGGTATCGAGTGATTATCGGACAGCAGACTCAACGTCATGCGGACTAAATCAGACTTCTGCTGTTGGGCTGCAGTAGATGTGGCACGCCTGGAGGACTTTTCTAACCAATGATACAAGTTCAACTGTAAAATACCCATTAACCTGTATTACAGGTACACACATATACGACAGTCAGTAACCAGTAAAATCATGGAGAGTGTGATTGGTAATGTAAAGGCCGTTGAATCCTGGTATAACGTAAAATTCGTATGTATTTATTGATGACTTATCAAGCGGACCTAATCGTAAAGGCCTGTGTACTCAAACACAAAACTATTGCTCAAAACACACTGCTATACTGTCCCGTTAAATTCTTTACCTTGCACTAGAAAGCATATTTTTGTAAGCTGTATGGTGTTGTAAACTAAAAATTAAAATGTTTGACGTATTTCAGAGGAAGTCGATCAACTACAGAAGCGTAATTTCTACTACCCTGAAAGTGATGCCATGAAGGTAAGCAAACAGTAAACTTTAACTGTCAAAGTAAAAAATTCGTACATTTGCAACAAAAAAAAGCTGGTAAACTTATTTCAAAACATTTATTAGTCCAGCACTGCAGCAAGAAAGTCGCAAGTCATTAAAGTGTTCTGAATTTTCCAAATACCCTTCGTAGGATACATTTATAAGATCAGAGTGTTTGACGTGCTTTCAAATAACCATCGACAGCCTTTCATATTTTACAAAGTATTTTATACTTTCGCAAAAAAAATTGGGAACTGGTTGCCAAATGTTTTTTGTAAAAAAATGAAATAATAATTGTAAAATATTCAAGAATTTATTTGTAATTGTATAATTATTACTTGTAAACATAGAAGAACGTTTGTAAGCACATAAACACATTTAATTAGTATATTTACAAGCATTTCCTGTAATGTTTACAAAAATGAATTAAATTTACAAAAAAAAGTGTTTTTTGGAAAATAGTTTACAAATAACCATTTGTAAAGAACAAAAGTTTTGTAACTGTGTAGTTCAATAAGTTGCTATTTGTGCACACACAAAAGACCTAATGAAATGGTTTATCATTCTTTTACAGTGTGTAGCGGCCTGCATGCTGAAAAAATTGAACTGGGTGAGTATGTCTTCGTTAATAATGCAAATGTTTCACGTTCTGATTATATTAAACTTTATTTTATGGATGAAAATTTAATCACAAATACTGTCATGTGCTGGTATTAATCTTTTTTCTGAAGCATTTAATAACTGACTACTTAGTAATAATTTTATGTACAAGTTTCTCATAAACTGACTGTTTTTTAATGTGTAAATTGTATTTAATACTTGAATGATTATTTTGGGAATTTGTGACTATTTTTATTTTTAAACTTGACTTGGTGCATATTTAATTTATCACCACTTTTAAATAGCATATTGCGTATTTTAAAGTTTTAGTAATTAACTGGTCTGACTTAAGCTACATAAAACATATTTTACGCCAACTACAAAAAGGAAAGTTTTCATATTAATGTGTATTTTCTTACTTTCTTATACATATATATGTATATATCTAATTTAATTTTTTTATTTATTTATATAATAGTATAAGAAGGTGGATACTATCAATGCCTTGAGGTTTTTGATAAAACATGTTTTTTTTCCGTGGAGACTGTAAATAACTAAAATAGTTTCGTTAGAAATCATTTATTCACTCTCAGCAACAACTCATAAGTAAATTCAGCAATATAAATACCCTAATTATTTACTTAAAGCATTCCTTTAAATTTTCTACTTTACTGATTTTCATACGTCATAAAACACGTTTTCTGTAGCAGGACACCCGAAGAGTGAATGTGAACTTCTATTATCCTCACATACCTCGAGAACGCAGTTACAGCTACCAATTTTGTTGTCAGGACGTAATATTTCATGCATGTAACAAATATTGCCACTCTACTACCCTGTGGAGTTTTAACTAATTTACTGTTTGCTATCAATAAATGTCCGAAATTAATTATAATGCTCTCACTTCGAATAACGAATAAATATAAATGTATATATTCTGTTTCGTAAAATTTTACTATTTATTACGGACAAATTTCTGAGATTATGTTGCCATTATACGTATGTATTGCATATATTTGACAGGAAGCAACACATAATCGCGCTTGTAACGACACACAATACTTACTTCTACAGTCCTAACTATATTTTTAAAAATTCCTGAAAATTAACTATAAATATAGCCATTACTTGTAGTGAAGCTTCAAAACATTAAGGAATGGAGAAGTGCGCCTCTAACGACGCATGAAGGAAATTGTTTGTGGCCCTAAAAGTATAAAGTAATTAAAAAAAAGTTTTGTTGCTGTAATTGAATCTGCAACCACTAGAATTATACTAATTTTGGACTTATAGGTAAATGTAATTTTGAAGTCACAAATAAGGGACATTCACTAAAATGTCGTTATATTTAACTGTGACCTAACATTAATTGTGCTCGAAATGCATGCTTTGTAATTGGCAGCATGGATATAGTTGCTGAAATGCATGAATTTAATAGTAGACAGTTTATGAAGACTATAAAACGAGCTAGCTGTTCTGGTGACATACGGAATTATTCGTTCCGCAGATTATTAAGACTACACAAATAAAATTAACCTGTATACCCGGCCCTTCTCCAGCTATATTGTATGTCGTTCGTATTATAACCACTTGAGATATTTGGGATAATATAGCCATACCATATCATTCTCTATATTTTATTCTTCCCTCTATATCCTCCTCTACCTCTAGTTTAGGGAACATAGTCGAAATTTTGTTACGCCGAAAATTTTGCCTGATGTCGTGCCACACGGAAATATGCTTGCAGCATATATTAAAGAAATGAAGAAGCATGTGTACATGTTCTTATTATTCTATAGTTAACATATATGTCACCGCATCCATGTGTGTATCTATGTATATATTCAGGATGTAAGAAACTCAACAGCCCCAACTCCGGGAGGTGATTTCTCATGAAACCATAAGCAGACATAAATGGGAACTTTCATGACAAGTAAATATTAGGGAAGTTTTCAGCCTTGGAAATCGAGTTTAAAAATAATAATTTGTCAAAATATGAAAAACTAATTCAGTTAAAGACCGAATCTGTGGGTTATTTTTAATGATATTGAGATCTTTAACCTGAAAAACGTTCAGCATTTAATCCACATTCTACCATGAAAATGTTGGGGGTGGCCACTCTCATACTGCATGAAATTTCATTGCCATAAGAAATTGTAAGCAATTCACGTTGTCTTTTCGAGCAGTACAATGTAAGGAACAAAGAAGGTCCTTTTGGTGCAAGCTCCTAGAAGACACCTTTCGCAAGAAAAATGCACAAAACTGTACTCTGAAAGTAACAGAACGCCTGATATGTAGGCAAAGAAGCAATAATTCCGCCAAGGAATGGACTTTTGCAGATCACAAATATAAAATTCCAATTTACCTCGAACTTGAAAATTAATGTTGCTTTTTTGAGTTGTGTTAAGAAGTAACGGAAATATTAAGGAATTAAACAAAAAAGAAACAAATTGTTTCTTTGTGGGAATACTGTGCCGAAATCGTGAACAAAGTAGGAATAATCTTAAATCTTGAAAAAAGATACTGCATGATGCAGACAAACGAAATAATAAATACAACTGGATTTCTCAAACAGAGGAGACGGTTTGGACTCTCTTATTGCTTACAAGGGAACCAAAAGGAGTAAATAAATAAAAATAATACAAATTATTAAATAAGAAATAAAATATAAGTAATTATGAAAAATACATAAAAATTAGATGAAGCATAAAATGTCAAAACTGAAAATAAGAAAATGTATAAGAAATTGACATGCTTATATCTGAAAAACAGAAATTAATTACTAAGAAAATTTACAGTAATATACATAAGAAATTCAACGAATTACTAAACATGACCTTAAGAAGACGCGAACTATCATTTCCTAAACTACTCGGTAGAGCCTCTAATCATTACCGAACATATCCGAGCACTGACGAACACACCCGAATGGACCCAAAATAGAAAAGCTTTCCAACCTCGTGTCTCGATAAAAAATGTATAGTTACCAATGAAACATACTCATTTTACGTATCTCTCTTTTGAACAACTATAGAATAAAAAGAAAATTAAGGTAAAAATGTTACTATAGTTTTAACGCAGAAAAATATTTTGCAATATGACACATAAAATACGTTTGGGGTCAATATTTTATTACCGACGTAAATGTGTTTACATGTAACCCCAATTCCTAAGAAAAAACCGACGTTACTGCTTTAAACAGAAAAAAGTGAGCTTCAGTACGTAATTACATCAAATTTAAGTAATCACTTACAGCTGCCATTTTGTCCCGTTATTATTTTAGTTTTATGTTTTGTTCTTTTGTCAGCTGAAAGACGGAAAACTAAACATTGAGGGTTTCAAGACCACTTCGACTGCATTTGGGTTGAGCGAAGAATTTACGAAGGAAGTGTTGCCTGTTGCAGAAAAATGTGAAGAGTTTGGTGAGTACGCTAACCTTAATGCAATCCTGTAGTAAGGATGAACAAGTTTTGGGGCGTGTACACAATACATACTTTCTTAGTACTTTTTCACGGAAATTTTTCGACCCAATAACATAAGTTAGACTTAGTGAAAGTATTTAACGATTTTCCTGGCTGTAGTAAAATGCTTATTTCTTGCTAGCCAAACGACCTCAATTAAATGTTTTTTTTGCTGTGAATAATACATTTAATATTGTTCGATAAATAGCAATTAATGATCTAACACAAGTTATTATATTAATCAACACACACATCTAAAGTGCACAGAAGCAAGAAATTTTTTGACAGCATTTTCTAAAGTCACACAGGTTTAAAATTATTGGCAAGTGTATTTTTTATACTATTTAACAAATTTAACAAACAGTATTGTAATGCATAGCTGCAATTCAACTATGTGAAAAATTGTGATATGCGTAATGGCTCAGTACCTTAAAAGAAAAAGATATGTTCACTTCTGGCCACTTTGCTGTGACTCGTATGTTTAAGCCTTACTACACTTCATCCGTCATGTTTTCCAGTTTTCCATGAATTACTTTCTGCTAGTGTTATAACCCTGTCCATGTGTGTTGGTTCTATAAGGGTACAGCGAAGACACCATTAGAGATATGTGAATTCGCCCGAACTCAACAAGATAGAATGCTGAGCGGATGAAGCGACCAAGGCTGCAGCCATGGTTCTCCGTTCCAGTCGTAATCAGTTGAATGCTTTTAATAAAAAGAGATACGCTATTTCAAATCGCGGTGGTTGGAAGTGGTTACAACTTCACCTGTTAAGAGTGAGTCCATGATTGGTTAGTCACTAGGCGTCCACCTCGACCAGGCCGAGCTGAATCTTACCGACTACGAAACCTCATCGTTGCGAGACCTATTACGTGGCGAACAAGATCTTCTAAACTGACAAAGGCGTCAAATTGTCTTACGAATTCAAGGGTGATCACAACCGTTTCACTGATCTTACGGGAACACCCATAAGTAGCTTTGACTGTCCACCCCAGTATCTCTCCACATATAAGGAGTAGAATCAAAAACTGTCTCAGCAAATCCAACTCATGCAATCAGCACGGCACAAAGGCTTTTATGCTGATCCCCAGAGTATCTACACAGCGCGCCAGCTTAGATGGCGAGTGGCAGCTACTGAGTGATGGGCACATTCAAGGAATTCAAGCAGCCGAAATTATCGACCTATGTAAAATAGCCATTCGAATTTAAAACGGTAGTAATATTATGTGCAACACATTCCAGCTCAATACCCGCCAACTCACTTGGCGCGTACTGTACAAACTGCTATACACCGCGGGCATGAGGACTCTCTAGAATCCTTCTGCGAAAGCGTCATTCTAAGAGATCAGCACACAAGAAGTCTCAAATTCTGCACGTGAAATCTGCTCGTGGGTACACAGCTAGCTGGGGTAGCCAGCCCAAAACCCTACCGTGGGTAATCTCCTATTCTTTAGAGTGGATCTGAATAGTCCTGTACTCAGCCTCACTACGTTAGTCGCCTTATAAAAGCTCAACATTTTCAGCTATAGCCACGAGGAGGTGGAGATGGACCTGAGTGAGAGAGATTATATATTAGCATCACCGCCTCACTAGCGTTGCAAGTTATTGGCCAGGGTAGCGAATCAAACATGGTAGAGTCATGAGTAGTTTGTGCCTACCACCACGCCGTTCCAACCATGCTCGGAGAGTCCGTTTTTCCAACACAGCTGCATGTGTACCTAATCCGCTCAAGGACCGTTATCTCGCCTCTATTCTTCCTCCTAGAACTGGCGTACATCAGTCCACCCTATTAGAAATAGCGTCTTACAAAACGTAGTTTATTGCTCATTTATTTAAATGTTAGATAGAGATTTTTCGAAGACCACATTTAAAGCAAAAATGTTTTGGTACCAAATTTATAAAACCCTTGCGTACTCTGTCAATAGAAACTGAAAGCAAGTAAATTCTTGTTCACCGCCCACAAAACTTTTCATTGACTACAAATTTTAAATATTTAGTGTAAAAACATATTTTAATGTAGTTCTTTCTGTTCTTTTACAGTCAACAGCAAGACGAACGAGTGTGAAGCTGCAGCTGCAATATGCGGATGCGTTATGAAATTGACTTCTACTACATCACTGTAAATAGTATATGTTTACAAATAAAATTATTGACTATTATATTTAAATCTAAACGCTAATTAACTAACTGTAATTTATCACCATTAATAACAGTTTGTCAGCATATTAACCCAAAACATTATAATCTGTCTCGTAGAAATAAGACATAACATGCTTACCTAAACACGACTAGCTGTTTTCTTACTTGGCAGACATATAACAATAAACACAACTTAAATAAAAACTTTAATGAATAGCAAATATAACATGCATTACAATATTGCAATCGGTCCTGTCATTTTCCAAATTTGTATAAAATGTATTCTTGCCACAAAATCTTTGAATTAGCCTACCTTTATAATTAAACTTTACGTAAATCAAAATGTAATATCATTAGGCTGAAATGGGTTTAGAATTACCTGAAAATTTACAGAGTCTTATTTATTTATGTCATTTTAATTGAAAACAGAGGAATCAAAATTTAAAAAAAAATCAAATCAAAGCTTGCGTATTAAGTTTTAAACTTTCAACGTTTGTTACATTTGGGTGAGTTGTTTTACGTACACCTAATTATAAGGAATGTCTGAAAACAACCGCATATAAAGAACACCTGCGAATCCTTGGCTAAGTGGAGACGAAAATGTTAGTGGCTAAATGTTGTACGAAGATAAATGAACAATGTGGCATAAAGCCCTGTAGTTAATTCCTTCATTTGCGCCACAGATATCTTACATACATTATTATTTATGTTCTGGACTGTATATTATGAGTGCAGGTTAAAATCCCACGCACTTCAAACATTTTTCTACGTTTACTTGACGTAACAAGCATAAAATAATACCTGGACGTTGAGTGTACGAGGCAACTTTCTCCGAAAAAAAGATACATATATCACGCTATCTTAGAAGATCCAGACTTTCGATTGTTGAAAACACTTAAATAAACGCTTCAGTATTTAACAGTCAAAATATGATTTTTATTACAATCGGTTAAGTAGTTGCATAAATATGAAAAATGTTTTAATTAAAAACAGTCGACACCCTTTCAAAATGGCGAATCGATAAAAATATATA
Organism: Medauroidea extradentata; assembly: GCA_003012365.1. Lineage (NCBI taxonomy): Eukaryota > Metazoa > Arthropoda > Insecta > Phasmatodea > Phasmatidae > Medauroidea > Medauroidea extradentata. The sequence continues at coordinate 20,937 of PNEQ01024192.1, read as the reverse complement.
CTCCAAAATTATTTTCTTGCATGACGAACTTTATGACAAAGGAAAAAGGAGCCTTTTAGTGATTATTCGTAATTATCGAAGTTACAGAGTACACCGAAATTCTGAAAGGTGATTCCTTAAATAATCTCGCGCGATTAAGTTATGTTAATAATTATATGTATTTTTTTTAATTTAAGCCCGGCATAATAATAAAGAAAATTAATAATTGTCAATTGACTTTTAAAAGTTTCTCATGTGCATCCAAGATAATGAAAATATGAAAAACCTTTCCCCAGGTATCTCGTACAATAAATAAAATGTCTAAATAGATAGCATTTAAAAAAATGTAATACAGCGTCAACAAAACACATTACAGTTAAGTAATCTTATAGTAGTATAATTTTATAACTGTGTCATGTACAATAAAACTAAAATTAAACGTTTCTGAGATCTAATGTGTAATCTAAAATTTAAACGACCGTTATTACTAAATAAATTACAAACATTTCATGAACTAAATACATATAAGTTAATTGACGTCCATAACATATAAGTACCAAATTTTATGGAACTTGGCTCAAAAATTTTTACGTGGATGAGTAAAAACACACTTACGGAAACAATAATTTGGACACACGCGTAGATAAGAAGATAAAAAGGCAATCACATAAACTTTGATTTCTTTCGAACAGTAGCCTCAAAATGGTTCGCCTCACTCTTGATAACTGGACCAACAGCATTGATTCTATTGCATATCCTATCCATTCCGAAGTGTTTAAAATACCACATTCATACATATCAGCCACCCACCCGAATTGGTTATTAAAAGCCAGGTAATTTCGTTTCCAACAATGAAGAATAAACTGGAATATTTTATTTCGAAATATACAGTTTGTCACAGTTGAAGGCTAAAAAGTGCAATTGATTTAATTGACAGCAAATATCTAACAACAAATGTCAGCTACCCTGAGTAAAAAGCAAATTTCTGAGAATATAAGATTGCTGTACGTAAAAATGAAGGACGGATGTATAAACAAGACGTACTTTTGTTAACTTCGGCGGAGCGGTATTCTAATATACCACCTGAAAACACACCTTCAAGTTACATTACATGTCCTAAAATTGCTTATTATAATAACCAAATGACATGGCGAAGTAGTAAAACCTGCATTTAAGAGTAGTCTAGATATAGTCCCTGTCGGCTCAACCAGATTTAAGATTATTTTATCCACTCCTGGCGAATACTGAGATTGTTACGTAAATGAGGTTGTGACTGCTTCCTTCTCATTCCTAATTATCTGACACAAAGATTCCCGTCTCTCACGAGCTCATTGTAGAAGAGACGTATACAATTAAGGCTAAATTAACTGTCAATAATTGTGTATGGGGATAAATAATTTATACTGCCAGGTTTGGTTCAAATACTAATCGTGGTAGCATACTGCGACTTTGAATAAAAGTATTTTTTAATGTAGTTCATTGTCACTTAAATCACAGTACGTGCATTTATTTTTCCCCAATTTCATATGATAATTACATTTTCTAAACAAATTTTTAAAATATATCACAGAAGTTTTATGTATAGCTTGCAAATTTATCTATGCGTTGCGCAACGATCAAGCTTACTGCAAAACAAATTCCAGGGTAATTCAATTGATTTCAAAGACGAGAGAAGAACATCGAATTAATAAGTTGATATCGATTGCCCAAGTGAAAAGAGAAAAATCTAAAAAAAAAAAAAAAAAAAAAAAAAAAAAAAAAAAAAAAAAAAAAAAAAAAAAAAAAAAAAAAAAAAAAAAAAAAAAAAAAAAAAAAAAAAAAAAAAAAAAAAAAAAAAAAAAAAAAAAAAAAAAAAAAAAAAAAAAAAAAAAAAAAAAAAAAAAAAAAAAAAAAAAAAAAAAAAAAAAAAATGGAATTTTTAAGTTGAGACACCAAAATATAATTTTCAAAAATACATAAACTTACTTGTTTAAACGAAATAGCATTATTTTGTCTGTTTACCAACAAAGATGATTACATAACAATATTAAGTATGATAATTTCACCTAAATTAATCCATAATCTTTTAAAAACCCTCTCAAATAACTGCCTATGTATGTTTGCTCCAAAAAAAATCAACAAAACATGTTAATTACTACATCTTTTCAGAGAATGGCTAACATTTATAAAAAATTTTTTATCGAAACAGGTATTTTCAAGTAGTTTCCCTTTTGAATTTGACAACCTAATTATGATTTCACATAGAAATCCCTCCCTCTCTCGACAAAAAGTAATTTATTTAATTCTCATGTATACTTGGAATATTTGAAAGAACATTAAATATATGTGCCATTACATTTTAGTAGCAGACAAACTGTTTTGCCATGATTTTAGCTTTAGTTATAAATATACAGACAAGTGTACAGTGTGATGCTGAGCTACTGGAGAGAGAAGATATTCGCCGCATGTGATTGCCAGCACGTTCCCCGGACCCAAACCGTGCAGCACACTTGTTGGACGTAGACGACAGAATACTCTTAGCAAAAAGGTTGTTAGCTGTCGGTAATAACACCGCAAGCTATACCATTTTAGCATAAAGGAACAAAGAATATATTTTCTACACGATAGCATGAAAACTGTAAACAAAATACTTGATTAGGACATACAAATAAATTAAATTTTAAGATTATTTTTGTGTTGAAATATACAGCATGAAGTCATGTAAAAGTGTTTGATTTTGTGTGGTGACAACTCATATTAGAGTAATTGCACTTTCAATGGGTGTTTAAAGCGAATGAACTGAGCACTGCTAGTGCTTTCCTAGTTAAACACTGAGAGAGTGATCATATTGCCGAACAAAATTATTTAGGATTGTTATATATCTTACATGTTTTCTAATTTCTGCCTTATACATTACCAAATAATTTATTACTAAGGCTTCCAATTTACAAAATAACTAAATTATGTAATGTCAGTAGAAATGTATATCCTCAGAGATGGATCACAGATATCATCGGTGGGTGATATGGGTGTAAGCCACCTACGGAAAATATTACCCGTTCTGATTAGTATAACTGGATAAGTCTTACAAAGTAACAAAATAGCATACTATTTTTTACACATATTAAGTTTTCACTACTATTATTGTAGGTTAGGTTTAATTAGTTTATTGAACATACCGCAAGTAAGGCACACACTTAGAAAATATCTTCTTTTAGTAACACAAGTTGAAAATTACATGCATTGCTCGTAATCGCATAACGAGGTAGCAAAAGAACAAGTAAAGCGGTGTTTGATTACGTATTTTCCGGATATCAAGTTTATTTACATTTCCTACATAAAAGCCCCAGGCTCGCAAATATCAGAGACATCAAACTGTGTCTGAAACAACAGCACATGAAAAGTAGATCTCCCATAAAGTGTTTATAACTACAGCTCGAACCGTGTTATTATGCTAGAGGTGTTGACTGGAGTAAGTTATTGGTCACAAACACGGTCGCAGAAGTACAGGTCTGGACACTCGCCTCTCTACCAATGTATTTTGCTTGACCCTCTTGTTGTTTGGCTGCAGTTCACCAAGTTACCGTGAGTGTTGTGCGTCTTTGGCGCTGCAATCAGGGCGGTCGGGCTCAAACTCCACCCACTTTTTTCCATTGTTAACGTTATAAAGTAAATAAAGATCGCTGGAGCCATGTTTTATAATTGTGAGCGAAGGAAGTATTTCATAAATTTATGAAAAATACGTTTTTATAAATTGTTTAATTATTAAAAAAAAAAAGGGGGGGCGGGGGCAAGTGGGCGGAGTTTGAGCCCGACCGCCCTGACTGCAGCGTCAAAGACGTTAAGCATTCTCGGTAACTTGGTGAACTGCAGCCAAACAACAAGGGGTCAAGTTTCCAGGCGAGTTTCCAGACATGTTCTTCTACGGCCAAATAACATTGCGCATTTCTGAATCTAGTCTTGAATAAGTTTCTGCTATGGCTTGCATGATTGTGTGAATTAACCGGAAACCTTCTACCAGCAAGCTGCTTAAAGAACCTAACAAAATTAGTTTTCTTCAAAATATCTTATAAAGACATGTAACTTACAGTAACGAAAATGCTTTTTAAATCACATTTTAAAATATTTACAAAGAACAAGAAAATTATTTCAAAGCGTTTCTACCGTGAAATTATGTTTTCCAGAATCATAGCATGATTGCTACGAAAATATTATCGTTCCGATAGATTGGAGCACAACTGTATAAGGTTAAACGTAATCTGAAATACGTTTTTGTTTTATGAAGATTCTTCAGATTTCAATTCAAAGGCAGCATGTAAGTGTTAAACTAGTGGTTTTCAAATCATTATTTTTCTTACAAATTCGTGCGACTGACACTTAGGAAGGAAGTTCGCGGCGTTTGCGATTTTAGTGCCTGCTAAAACCCGCCGTAAAATCACAGAATATACTCTAACCAGCTGATCCCTTGTTTACACGGGCCAGCTCGCATGTTTATGTTTAGCACAGGTGTAGTCAAGTTGCGACTGCCGAAACTGGAAGCAAATTCACACGTCAAGGAAGGAAAATGTGTATTACACAAGATTTATCGAGTATTCAGAAAATAAAAATACAAGCGTTAATCAATGGGTGCATGCTTGGAAATACACAGATAAAAGGAATGCACGATTCAAGACAGTTACACAAGAGCATAATGACGCTGTACTTTAAACGTCATGAATGGGATTACAAGAATTAAACAATCTTAAGCATGAGCTCATTCATGGTTACGCAGCGTTGGCAATTGTTTCGATCGTCATTATACCCCATTTAAACTAACTTATACTCTGTCCACTCTAAGGTTGCAGCAGAACTTAGAATTGCTTACGAAATAAATCAAAGCAATTGAATAATATCTTGATTTCTCACAGTGTGGTTGTGCCGTAGCACATTTACCTTGTATTTTTTAATATTTCAAATAAAATTTACGCTGTGCAAAATAGTTATTGACATTAACTTGGATAAATTAGCTGCAGCCTTAGAATGGAAAGAGTATAGTAGTGCAACTTCAATTGAAAGACAATTTTCCTATGCTTTGCGGCCAGAAATATATCGTAATAAACACAACAGCAATAATTTATGTAGTACACACAAGGAATATGATCACGTGAGTGTTATGTTAGATTATGAATTTGTAATCGCAGCAATACATTATCTTATTGTAGAATAAGACACCTCACAAATGTAAAAGAACGTAATAAATTTTAAAAAAAGCAGACAGCGTATGCGGAAATCGTTTATCCTGTACACATGTAAATTGTTGCACAGGGTTTTTTTTACAATTACCCAGACATTTATATTTCCCTAGTCTAAAATATATTGTTGCATACGTTATTTTAATTGAACTTTTACATAGTTACAATTAAAGTGTTTCTTGGTCAGCGTTACGAACCATATTGTGATAACAGCATTTTAACTTGAAATACCACATTTGACCATTTTCATTTAAGAGAAGAATTTTAGAAATATACTTCAGTGTAACAGGTATATTTACTTATAACCTATGTTCAACTTGTAGCCAACAATTAAATGTCGATTGCATTACTGCGCATTAACTAACGCACCTCCTTGCCGTGTACTGGATTTTGCTGTCGTAATGTTGCCAAAGTACAAACATATTGACCGAAATTTCCATACAGATATGACGCATAATAGTCGGGGTCGTGTGAGGCAAATGCTCAACGACTTAACACATAAAAGTGGGAATGTATTTTTCTACAAAATGTATCATTAATGGGGAGATATATACACGGTTTAGTAAACTCTGATAACATGATGCACTTAAAAAAAAAAAACCTGAAAACCATGTTTTCAAGGAAATTACTTGTAGATCAACTAATGTTGTTCTTATAAAAATAAAAAGTATATTTTTGTTACATTACAAGGTACAGCCTTGTATTTTTGTACTTGCAAAAAAAAACATGAAATTTTAAATTTTATGCTGGTCATGCACATAAACTTTTCATATTACCTAATAACTGTTAAACAAATAGTTTTATCATGTGAAGTTCGAAAAAAAAAACGTTGACGCACCTGAATTCGAATCTCCAACTGTGACTGTAAATTGTAATAAACTGCGAGATGTTGGTAAGGATACAGTATTAGGCAGCTTCGGGTTTAAAAGTAAACTTGTATATGTGTTAACTATGTGACAGATAAGCCCACGGCCGTAGAAGAATAGGTCTGGACACTCGCCTTGATATTTGACACCCTTGCTGTTCGGCTGCAGTTCACCAAGTTACCGAGAATATCGTGTTTTATTGGCACTGCAGTTAGGGCGGTCGGACTAAACTCCGCCCACTTCCTTTCCACTAAAATAAACAATTTATCAAAACGTATTTTTTTTATCAATTTATGAAATACTTTCTTCGCTCACAAATTTAAGAAAAGGCTCCAGCAATCTTCATTTACTTTATAAATTTAACAATGGAAAAAAGTGGACGGAGTTTGAGTCCGACCGCCCGGAAAACAGCGCCAAAAAGTACAACATTCTCGGTAACTTGAATTACAGCCAAACAAGGGGGCCAAGCAAAATACATTGGTAGATAGGCGAGTGTCCAGACCTGTTCTTCTACGACCATGGATAAGCCCGTCACGATAAAACATGTGTTTACTTTGGGCACAAAACTAGAAGTTTGGTGAACTCTCGGTAAAAATTATTGATTGAACCTAACAAAGAATTAACGCACAACTAACGACAAGTGTCCAAGGATTAACGTGTTCACAATAACGTTTTCAATACTTTCTCATATGTAAACATAATTGAAGTGTTCACACAGAGTGAACCCAAATTTGAGTCGTCAACGCAGTTTGTATATGCGCACCTTACTCCTAATACATTTTGTGTAAATGAAACTTAATTTTCATTTTTAAAACAATTTACTGTTCAGTCACTCCATTAAATTTTGTGGCACGTTATTGACATACACAATCATTTATCACCAATAATGCATACTATAGGTTGTGATAATAATATAGATATATGACGAATCACTATTTTTAAAAGGTTAGTAAAAGTGAAACGAAATTCACGAGTTTTACAAAACCGTTTTAGAGTGCACACGAATAAATAAAGAGTTACTACAACTGTGACATGTGAAAGTTCCAATGCTAGGTGCAAAAACATAAACACTTATTTTGTTATACATTCATTTTAAGCAATTTTTTATATAATCAGACAGTTTTTTAAGACTCTCAACACAACAGGAGTCAGTCCAAATCAAGTTTTTAAAAAGTGTACTACTCACCCAGAATTCTTAAAAATGAACTATTCGAAACAAAGTTGCATGCAACCGCCATCGCCGTTTAAAGAATTACGATTTACTTTATTTTATGATTTGTAGAACACAAGATATGAGTCGAAAGTCGCACTTGTAGCTGGAAGAGGTCAATACCTATACCAATACCTATATGCCCAATTTAGATCAGTTTTCTTTCAGTACACATGCAAACACCGAGAAATCCGTATTTTTGAGAGCGGGATTTGATAAATTAAGTAACTAATATATTTTAAAGCCTTTAACTAAGCGTACTATAAAAATACTTATTTAGAGCATGGAAAACAGCAATTTTGATTACTTTATAAAATTTTTGTACTTGTCCAGAACTTTTCCCATTTTTTTTTTTACAAAAATTGTTACTCAAATAAGCTGACATGAAATTTTTATAGATCATAGTTTCAGTAGGTACTGACAGCAGCTGACTGCGGTGGCATGGCAGCCATCCTGGCTATCATTGTAGCCATCTTGTGTGATGTCACAGCAGCCATCTTAGATATGACCTTTACCCTTGAATTTGACCTTTGTCTGCAAAATTGTGCCCATCCGCCGTCTTGTGTCCATTTGCCAACTTTTGTCCATTCGCCATCTTGGGTCCACCCACTATCTTGTTTGCCTACTACATTTCGACTGTCATTTGTTTACACCACCTGGAAGCCGCCATCTTGGTAGTCATCTGGGAGCATACATCTTGGTACTGACACTTCTGGTGGCTTCATGAACCCTCGGCAACCCATAGCTCGACCTTCGGAAATCGCCACCAGTGGCGCTGCTTTTTGGTTTCGGATCTGTCTACCAGAGATGCTGCTGTAATCATCATCCTGTAGTTCCGAGTTGGCTGCAAGGGGGACTGCTGTCGCCGCCATGTTGGTTCTTGAGTTGGCCACCAATTAATATAGGCCTACTTGGGTCGATTTGCTGCACTCATTCGATTAATCGATTATAGATTCTTATTTCGCCGGCTAGGCAGTGCTAGAGTCTTGCTGTATGTAAGGATGATTTCATGAAGCCTAGCCGGATATATCACCCTTATATTTTAATTTTAAAGTGTGTATCTTAAATAAACCTTTGGTGGTGTGAAGCTTCGGACTGCCGAACCTTTCGTCACTTGAAAATGACGCCTTTAACCACTAGGCTACCGAAGCATGGACCGAAACGGTAACTTAAATGTTACATACATTAAAGCAATACTTGAACTGTCATCGTGATTGGGGATTTCGTATGGAGCTTGTAAGTTTTAACAGATTTTGTAATTTAGTGCTTGTATTCTTACGGACATGGGAAATTATGGAGTACTAATTATAATTGCATATTGAAAATAACGATTTATCGGACATTCCTGCAGTTCGCCAGCCTTCGGTACAAGGAGTCAAGCCTCATCCTAACAGGCAGATGATATGAAAAGTTGACTCATCGGAGAAACAAATGTTTTTCAAAAAGTCATTATTTGCATCATCTTGGCAAGGAACTTAGAAGAAAACTTTATGAGTTATAATGCTGCATGTTGAAAACGGTTTGTTGTATCTTCTATAGTTTTAAAGATAGTAATGTCTAAAGTTGTGAAGGTAATTTATGGAGAGCCTGTATATTAACAGGTTAGAGAGTTATCGAGTTTTGTCCCTTTTCACCCCTTTAATTTTCGATTTTCGAAAAATTCTTCCTTGTAAGGTGCCTACACATGAGAGGAGGCTACGTGGAAAATGTCACGTTTCTAGATCCAGTGGTTTGGGCTGTGCATTGATGGGTGAACGAGTGGGGCACTCTATTTTATGTATAGAGTATGCAAAAAATTTGAAATGGTCGTCCTTATGAAAACATTAACACGCGATAAAAGTAATATATGAAAGTCAAGTCAGCTTTGTATGCAGTATATGTGCACCAAGTTTGATAACATTCCAAAATAAATTTCAACAGTTGTCATATTATGCTAAAAGTATATAAATTACTGACATTATGAAACTATGAAAATAAAATGAACGAAATAAACAAAAGTGAAATCAACTTTGTGTGTAGTATAAGTAAAGCAAGTTTGATGAATTTCTGAAAATAATTTCCTGTGATATGTGACATTATGTTAAAAAATAAAAATGGCCACAATTTTGAAAATATAATCACAGGATGAAGAAAATACACTAATTAAGGTCAGCCTTGTATGTAGTACATGTGTACCAAGTGTTGCGAAATTCTGAAAAATATTTCCTAAGTTATGCAATATTATGCTAAAAAATAAAAATGGCAGCCATTTTGAAAAAAAAAGCACAGAATGATTCCAATACACAAAAGTCAAGTCAGCTTTGTATGTAACATATGTGTACCAAGTTTGGTGAAATTCTGACAAATATTCTCGAAGATATATAATACTATGCGAAAAAAAAAACATTTAAAAGGCCGCCATCTTGAAAATATGACAACAAGATGAACTAAATAAACAATAGTAAAGTTAGATGAGTACGTAGTATATTTGTACCAAGTTTGATGAAATTGTGAAAATAATTTTCTAACATATGTACAACTGTGCTAAAAAAATATTAAAATGTCTGCCATTTTGAAAATAGGATCACAGGATGAACGAAATACAAAAATATAAAGTCAATTTTGTATGTAGCACGTGTGTACCAAGTTTGGTGAAATTCTGAAAATATTCCCGAAGATATTTAATACCATGTATAAAACATAAAAATGGCCGCCATTTTTTAAATAGTATCACAGGTAAAACGAAATACACATAAGTCAATATGTAGTATCCGTGTACCAAGTTTGACGAAATTCTGAAATATGTTTCTTAGATATTGAGCTCGAACGAAAAATTTTAAAATGGCCACCAATTTTGAAAATTTGGAAAGGGCGTAAATGAAATATATAAATGTAAAGTCATGTTACGAAGTGCTATATGTGTAAAAGCTTTGATTACATTCGGTCCACTGGTTCAAAAGTTTTAAGGGGGTGCACACACACACACGCACAGACAGACACACAGTAACAGACAGTGAGGCGATCTTATAAGCCTACTTTTTTCTTCTGAAGGTAGGCTAACAAAAAACAATGTTTGTTCTCACCATGTAGTGAATGTGTTGTGTACTACCATGCATGATGGGGAAAGTAGCAAATATAATTTATAAATACCTGAATGTGTAAAGCATCTCTGTCTGCCAAAATCCAGTTACCAACATCGTCATTAAAAAATAAACTACTGCAGCCAACTCAGGAACTACAAGATTATAACAGCAGTGCCTCTGATTGTCAACTCTGAAACCAAGTAGTATTGCCTCTGATGGCCAACTCTGAAACTAAGAAGCAGTGCCCCTGGCAGCGATTTCAGAAGGTCGAGTCGAAGGTTGTCGAAGGTTGCCGAAGGCGCCCAAGTGCACCCGAAGAGCCAGTACAAAGATGTCAACTTCTAGGTGCCTGTACTAAGATGGTAGCTCCCAGGTGATGTAAACAAATGACTGTCGAAATGTAGTAGGTAAACAAGATGGTAGATGGACACAAGGTAGCAGACGGACTGGATACAAGATTGTGGATGAACACAAGATGGTGGTCAAAGTCGAAGGTCGAGATCAGATCTGAGATAGCTGTTGTGAAACCATAAAATATGGCCACCATGACATTATCCAAAACAACCACCATGATATCATCCAAAATGGCCACTGTGACAATAAACATGATGGTCACTGTAACGTCACCCAATAAGGCAGATGTAGCGCTGCAGCTGCCAGCCGCTGTACCAGAACCTACTATTATATACTACTCATAATCTTATCTGAAATTCAAAATTTGCGTGTCACTGTTTTAAGAGCGATATGAAAACCAACATCTTACTTGGCTGAAGCAATTCACACTGAATAAAGATGTCGTAGGCTTCAAGTTGTGATATATGACAACAATTCTTAAATTTAAAATTCAAAAATTCAAAAATGTTTATAAATACAAAACGTTTTTATATTGTTTTATATTGTATACATTGTATCCCACGACAACGTTACTCAGTAATAATTATTTTAGTTTGGTTCTCTGAAGCTGACTGAATTCTATACAGGAGGGTTAGATGTTAATAAATTAACTGAATTTATTTTAAAACGTTTTAGGAGGAAGATTTCATTTCATTTCCTGGCCAATTAAATAAAAAGAGATTTAAAAATTATTACAAAACATTTGAGCGACGTAAACTTATTTAGCGCTATTTCAAAGCAGGCTGCTGCTCTAACTCAAAGATATATTTTAATGACGATCAAGCAAAACCAATTTTATTTTATTTAATATTTTGGTTTTAATGGATGTGGAGTGTCTTACATAGTTGTAACTGTTTCTAACATTATAAATTCATTTGCATGAAAAATGATTTACGTATATCTCGCAAATGCATATTTTTAAGGCTTATTTGAAAATATTATACGGTTAAAAATATAGCTACATCTCGGCAAAACAATATTTCCACAAAATTTTACCTTCCCTCGATCCACTGTTCTCAAATAAGCAGCCACTAATATGTTGTAAAACACCAAACAAAATGTATGTATAAAAGTAATGATAGCAATACTTTCTGATTACCAACGACTCAAACTAATGAATAATTTTTCATACTGAATAAACCTCCTAAATTATTATGTACTTAAATTTCAGTAGCTAAGCAACCAAAATCAAATAGAGACAGGATGTAAGGAAATGAGAATATATTAACTAACCAAAAAACGATAAATGTTAAGTAACAATTTTTCATGTTCTACTTTATCAAATGTGGGATGGTATCTTCCTGTACAACACCATTCGATTTGGCTCGTGATTTGCGGAAGGTGAGAGAATGCACATGTAAAACGTTACAACTAAACAAATATGAAAACAATTTTAATACAGCAGAAAAAGAGTCGTACGACAGCCAATTTTTTTTTCCTTTTTCCCACTTACGCAACCCTGTCCTTGTCACAAAACAGACAGTTCGATACAGCGATGCAGCTATAGAGCTGTCACATATTTCGCTACCGTGTGACCTCCAATTATTTTGTCGGAGTACTAATGACTACGCGTGACAAGAACATCCACACATTCAAATCTTTTGAGCACGAGGCCGATAAATGCGAAATGAACTGGCTGGTGGCTCAGAACATTCGCCAGACGTCCGTTCAGGTGAGCTTACATCGGCGATGGCGATGTCCTCGTGCATCTGGTGCGTCGCAGTTCTGCTGATGGCAGTGAGCGCAAAGGTAAAGAAACTAAGTACAAGATTATACACAATCTCACCGGAAATCGTTTGGATGGTGCTGTGCATCAGAAGACTTTGCGTCAGTTGTTAGCTATCAGTAAAACAAGTTAAAATACTTTCAGATTTGAAAATGTCTTGCAAAGAAAATTTTAGTACTAATTGTAACAGAAGGGTTTAGAACTAAAACACATATTGTGGAACGTACTCACAAATGAATAATATGTTATAAATATGTAAAATTGTCACCTAATTTATTGATGCATTAAACCGTCCATTAAGAGTCACAATAACCCCTTAGGGATATTCATCACGTCTCATGTAGAAAGAACTTGTTCTTATGTAGTAATTATAGAGACCTATAAACCTTTGTACATTAACGGTAATGTAAGGTGTAACGATTATTTGTTTTTACAAGAAACCACTGATATTATTCCCGTAATGTTTATCTTTAAAAAGTAACTTGAAATGATGCTGTTGTAATTTTAAAAATGCTGCACGCCGATTGTAAATAAGATCTTGTAGCTCCTCAAAACAACTAAATTACATATTATAAGTTGCTGAAACTCCGAAAATACAACCGGATTACTATAACACAAAAATATAAACAACAGATAGCTTATTATACGCTATCCCTAGATAAAATTGTAGGGTCAGCATTTAAAGTCTCACGGGGAAGACTGCAAAGAGAAAACTGTAAGCCACTTTACTGCTCTGCGAATAGCGGCGAAGCCCCCTTAATGTCTCTCTTCGTCAACGTTTTAAATGTGGATATCATCATCCGGTACATAGGCTACTTAGCAGTTAGTAGCGTTACTGGAAATGTACCTCTCTTTACGGAAGCATTGCAGTTTATGATTTTGTGTGTTTTGTGTACAAATTTTACTAAGTATTATACGATATCAATTTACTTTGGTGGAAAATTATTACCTTAAATCATATTTCACATTATTCATAATTATAGATTACGTTTCCAGATATAAGGCCGACAGAACAGCCACGCTGAGAAAATTTTAAAGCGTACCCTAAGTAAAGTGTCACAAATTTTTGTTGCAGTAAAGTCTAGAAAGTAAAATAAAAAGGAAGTATTACAGTGTGACCCAAGATTTCATCAGACTTCCCTAATGATAATTCTTACTCGACATGCATAACATGGCGGGCGTGATAGGGCAAAATGTGACTAAAAAATTTGGATACAGCTGAATATATTTGTGTGAAGGAAAATTTGTATGCTATGCAGGGACCACCGCACCAATATCCGATAAGAACTTCAAATAATTTTTACACTTTTGTAATAAATAACGTCAGTGTTTTAAACGGTACGTTTGTTTTAAAAAAATAGTGGTGCGAACGTACGATACATACAAAACCATTGACGCTATTTTACAATTCTCTTATTACATATTTTAAAACTTGGCAGCTCACAAAATAGGCCTTGCGAATACAAATTAACAAACCACTGCCATGTTAGCTTCGTCATATACAAATCAAATGTGTGTACATAATAAACATTTCCGTTGATATTTACACGTTGGTGAAAGAAGATACATTTTTTTCGTCTCCATGGGAGTTGCAGTAAAACACCTTGACACAGATTTCGTATGTCTTGACATATCTGTTCAGAGAAAATAAAAAAAAAGGTTTATTTAAGCATTTGGTCAGTTTATCTTTTATCAAGAATTTTCTTGTGATACTGGGAAATCGACTGATATTGCTTAAAATGGAAGTCAAGGTAATCATCTAAGCCTCTGTTACCATACTTTAAAATAAATCTTGATGAAATCTTAACTCTATAGGACATTAAAATGCAGTATGGTTAACGACTTAGGCTCTAAAAGCGGCCCGCGTACCCAGCGTGCATCTGCAGCTAGAAGTTCTATGCCCGTGAATCCCAGCGACCCCGCCCCCTCTCTTTTGCATCCTTCCTTGCCAATCAGCTTGCCTTTCTCACTTTCAGAATTATATTATTTAAAATTACTCTGTTCTGTCCTTCCACTGTACATGACAACAATATTAGTAGTAACACAATAATTGTTTAGCCTAATTCTAATGCATAATATTTTGTGGGTATATATCTACAAAATTTGTTTTGTGGTCACCACAAAAACATATTGTTGACAACACTAACATATTGTGACCACCACAAAGTTTCTTTGTCGTTACTACAAACTAATCTTGCAGGGAAGATTTCTTCAAAAATTTTCTTTTAGTGTAATTATATATATATATATATATATATGTTATATATATGTATAGAGAGAGTGTGTGAGATAGAGGGAGAGACAACGTGAAAACTGAAGCCATTGAAATATTTTACTGATTCCTATTGCCATTTTAAAAAACGATGATGGAAAATTCTTCACATTTTCTCGTCGCTAAATTCTCTTCCCTCTTCCCCTTCCTTACTTGCTCGAGAAAGAGGCGTCCTAGGCACGGACCTAGTGATAAATCCGGTGCCGCGAACCTGCGGAGCAATTTCACAGCTCCGATAGTAAATATTCTATTTTGAAAACTTCTCAACGTACGTACTTAGGAGAAAATCCCTCAAAGAACGCTCACACGTTTTAAACTCATTTCAAATCCTTCGCTGATATTATAAACCTTTTATATGATGTCGAAATTAGCGAAAATAAATTTTTCTGCTCTCCCCTTTAGGTACGCACATCTGGGCACAGAAACTTAAAAACTGTCTAGGCACTTACAATACAACTATATCCAAATTATTACATGATAAAATTAAAATGTTACCACAGAATTTCTCTTATGTGCAAGCCAGTTTAGTAACTTATGAATAGAAACAAGAAAGAAGCGAGATTTCCGAGCCTAGATCACTTTTTAATGCTTGAAAGCTTTGGGTGTGCAAAATTCATCCGCGCAGGCAGCCACCTAAAGAACAACATGAACTATTCACGTGTAATTTTTCACTAATTCGAAATTGCGGGTTTCTCGACATCAGCACGTATCTTTAGAAATACATTCGGTAAACGGGATTGAGTTTTAAACCAACTAGTTTCCACAGTGGCGTATTTCTAAGGCTCTTACTCTAACACCAACAATTCTCAAAGTGACTAGAGCACTAAAAATAATGCTTAACAAATGCGTCACTCTGGCCACATTTTCGGCAACGAATTCAGCATAAATACTTTTTTCTGGACTTCTTTGTAAGTTGAGTTCCAAAAACCTGGAGATTTTCATGGAATTATATTTCAATTCATTTACACAGTCGCATATTAAGAGAGCGTAATACGATAAATATTGTGATATGCATTTGTTGAAATCAGTAGTAATTTAGAAACAAATATTCGAAACCAAAAAAGGCAATATTTGTGGATTAAAGTTTCCGTTACTTACACATGTCTTAAGAGCCGTTTCTTATGCCAGAATCTAAGTTATACATCTATGATGTCATAAACAGTCCACTTATAATAAAGGTTTAAAACGTAACGGGTATTTTGACTCAGTGACAGTTTGTCTTATTTAAATAAATTGTCACGCTATACAATTAACAAAGCTAAAATAATAAAGTATTTGTTGTCAAGTCTCTATTTTCGTGATTTGATTATTATATTTTACAAAAATAAAACGCATTCCTAAACACAAAATGCTTTTGCCATAACAACTTTCCCACTGAGCCATAAATATGGATACGGTTTAAACTGGTAATTTCACTGTTTGCTCCTGCATAAACATGTTAACTTCCTACTTTATTCATTGAGTTCTGATAGTAAGTAACAATTAATATCCCCAAATATAAAGTAAATTTAAGCCGAAAAACAGTGATTAACAAGAAATACGGTACGTTTAAATGATTAACTTATCTTATCAACATTTGCGAAATTTTGTATTTAGGTAGCGTCACATAAATTAGTACCTTTTCACAAAGATTTACTATTAAGAAATAAATTTTCTGGAATAATTTAAATATATTTGTGTAGATGTGACTTCACTATTTAACAGTTACTTCCTCGTGTTTACTATTTTACTATACTTGTCCGCCGTTATCTTAAAAATTATTAACTTAACAGGTACTGGTTTCATTAAAAAATCAAATACAAATTAATTCATGATATTTTTTTCTAGGTCGACGGTTTAGGGGAAGAATTTATGAAACAAGTGGTGCTGCACGAAGCGGAATGCGTATCGATAATTGGTAACCTAACCGAAGGTAAATTGATTTTCATATGTTTGCAGAATCTTCTTTTTTTGGGTTATTATATAGCAGTCACATATTCATTTAAAACAAATGATGCACAAGACAATTTGTAATACCAAACATTGAAATAAAATTTGAGAGACTTTACAGGTAAAACACATGTTGAAAATGTTCTCCTTGCAACGTAAGGCACAAATCAACTAGTAGATCCGTTTTGTTGGCTTCTTGTTTCATAGACAAAACTGTTATTAAACTGTGTTTCTTGGCGGTATGTGATCGAAGGTGTTAAGTTTCTTGTACCTTTCACGCCAACCTCTAAGTTTACGAAAATCTGTGAACCGTGTGAATGACGTACTCGTGTTTCGATCTTCTTGGATCTCTTAAGGTAAGAGTAGGTTGCAGATTTCAGCAACCACCTTACGACACGGTTTACAGATTTTCGTAAACTTAGAGGTTGGCGTGAAAGGTACAAGAAACTTGACACCTTCGACAAAACTGTTGGTCCCGTGTGTAACGTTGTTGTCTGGGGCCGTGTGACGTACACACAGTCTCTCACTCCTTTCTTACAACTCCATTGCACTGTTGAAAATTTCCTTGTATTTACGGGAAATTCTACGGAAACGTGTATTTAATTAACGGAAACATTATTTTGTAACACAGTTATACATAATTATGTTTCATTAACTAAATATGTGTAAAACTGCGAGAATAAACTTAATAAATAACCGTACGCATTGTTGTGCTTGCATCCTAAAGAAGTCACATAAATATGCGAGTTTCCACAAGTAGAGCTAGTTGCCTTCCGTGAATTAACGGACACTTCTGGAGATATTTTTTACCAGCACTTCTCCGTAAAACATCAAACATTATTTTAAACAGTAGCATATTATGTTTGTGAGAGATTTTAGCAACTTTTGTTTAGTACTTCTTAGTAACGTATTAAAAATTCCTCTGGCATGCGGTACCACTTGAAATACTCTCATGTACACCGTTATACATTTTAACGGACATGTACCGTTAATAAACGGAAATACTGTCCATAAAAGTAAAATACGGAAATGTCTGTAGTAAATATACATTACGGAATCATACGTAATATGTCCGCAAGTCTGCTGCGGACACTCTTGCACGGAAAAAAATCGAAAATTTATGGGTTAGAGAGCTGTAAATATAACGGATATATTTTAATAAGATCATCGATAAATCTGTAAATTTGTAGAAACGCAATTGTAACATTATATACATGAATATATGTCTCAGTTCCGTGTGACGAAACTATTTTACGGAAACTTCTGTTGGATCAAGAACTATGTTTACGTGAATTCACGGAGGTATCCGGAGAAATCTTTACCAGAAATTTCGTAAATAGACGGATAAAAGTTGTTACAGTGTGGAAGAAACACAGTTTTATGAAAACCGGAGGACAAGGTGGTCGCAAGTTCTTCGAAACTATCCAGTTGTCAAAGAAGCTTTAAAATATTGCCCATGGAAGCAAGCGATGAATGGCATCTTGCGCAATCGTGTTGGTAAGCAACTTCAAACCAGCTTGACCACACTGACGTGCTTAAAAGTCTCTATGAAAGTCTGCAGGTATAATGAAGTGTCCCCAGTAATGTCAAATGAATATCACTCACCATCCCCATAACTTAAGGCCATGCTCTTAATCTTCTACTGTGTCCGTCAGAGTTATTTTTTAAGCTTAAACGAGAGCAGTTTTATTTGAAATGGTTTTTGCAGTGATAACTAAAGTTTACAAAGCAAGAAATTATACTGTTTGTGAATTAACCATAATTTAGTTTGTTAAATAATTACCTTAAATTTGCCTTGAAGAAATCAGCCAAAATGGAGACGATTAAAAAAAGCTGCCAGACATATTGTTTATACCTCCTCTAGTTTAGGCGTTAAAAATTAATATCGGTAAATAAAAGTATAAACTATTGAGCATGGCCTTAAGAGATGTAGAACTTTAGCACGGGATGGAAGTTATATAAGAAGATTTATATTTTAACACTGTACTGTCCACAAGTAACTCGGTGATCAGAAACTGTCTTAAACTGGCACCACGTCTGTGAGAACAAATGTTTGAGTCCTTATACAACCATCTTCATTTCTGTTTCGCACGGTTTTCCAAAATCACTTTAAAAGAAAGATGGTCAGAGGAGGATTGAGAATATTGACAACACTGTAAAAAAATTAGGTAAATCTACTCTACACATAATGGAAGCTAAATTACCTCTACAGATGAAGGAAAATTACTCATCACATGTCAAGGAAAGTTACTCAACTGTTAATGTAATTTTTCATTACATATTGGCGCAGGCGCTCTAGGACAATTTGACATAACGCGCGAGCGAATCTTCCGAGTGGTTTGTGTGGCGAATACACTACCTTGCGGAAATTTCCACACATATTCGGAAATCAGATTTCCCTCTCAAAGTTGGGGAATATTACCATACATATGAAGAGTAACATTACTAACTTTTTTACAGTGTACCGACATATTCTCCAGATGTCTGTAGCGTCCTGAGAAATGTATGATTGGCCGACGGTTCTATGGCATGGTTTAACCGTTTACACACGAATAATAGACGTTTGGCACCGTGAATAGCATTGGACTAGTCGTGACGAAACGTAACGAAAGAAAAGCGTTAGAAATCAAGACTAGCAGACAGTGAACTTTCCCCGCAATAAACCACCAACCGTAATCATTGTAGGTTTCCTGTCAATAGATCACGATCTATTCCCATTCCATTCTAGATTCTTTGAACTGTTGGTTTGGTCTCTAATGACGAGACTATGGGCCAAAACTATAGACCTCTTTCGAATGAGAACCAACTGCTCACCAATGCTTTCTCTATGGGGATAGCAGTTGGTTGTCATTAATTTTAGATACGGCCTTAAGAATCGTATAATGTCGCCATCATCGAAACACTTGACTTTGGGTGTTATCTTATGTTTGAGATACATTTTCGTACAGTTTACGATGGTAAGGCGTGGAACATGACTTACGGCCGTATCTATAGACCTCTTTCGAATGACAACCAACTGCTCACGAATGCTTTCTCTATGGGGATGGCAGTGGGTTGTCATTCGAAAGAGGTTGGTTTATAATATCGGCCCTAAGACGCTTGATTTTTAACTTAACATCAGTACACTTTTGATTAACTCCTTTTGTTAAACTTGCGAAAATTACGGTCGCGCTATATGACAAGTTCCAAATATCAGTTATAAACCGTAATGAACTTGATAATGATGGAGAAATTGAGTGATAAATTGAGTTTAGTCATCGCTGTATAGATTCCGGATTAAAACATTCACCGTAGCCATTAATGTCTTGGTCTTTCATTTATTTCAAACAATTGGAAACAACTCGAATATTTTTAACGAAATGCATTGAAATAATTCGAGACTATGCACAGTCATACAATACACAATTTTGCCAGAGCGTTTTTGTTAATATAGTACCGTTTTGCTACATTTTGGCTAATTTTGGAAACAAAATTTGTGATATTTCAGGGGAAAAAATTAAATATCCGTTTGGTACATTGCAATATAAAAATTCAGATACAAAAAGTGTTAAAACTGTTAGAAAGCATTTTTGATATAGGGTATTAATTTGCGTCCAAAAAAAATTTCGAAGCCGCTACAAAACTAAAGTCAAGCGAAAAACTTTATGAAGGGAAAAGCGTTATCCAAAATGAATCGTTTGTTTGGTTTATGTAAATGATTGTAATCGTCCTGGAGTAAAAAAACGTATTCATGTAGATAATTTCCATTCCTGTGGATATCAAATCAAAAAGCATAGCAAAACATCTCTTGCATTCTTTAAATATATTTTTTTTCCCTGTAGTTCACTGTTTGGTTCATATATACCTACACACAGTATTCAGTTGATATTTATATGTCAGTTTGAAGTTGAAGTTTTACTCACATTTTCATTGCTTGTTCAATCGTTGTCCTTTCTGTTGACACTATTCCGTGTTCCGTATATTCCAGAATTTTTTCGAAAGACTATAATTCCTATTATACACTGTAGCCTAATGGATAGAAATATTTAAGTAATAAACCAGCATTTGCAACAGAAATTAAATAATTTTTGAATGCCAAAAGTGTTTCAGTCTTAAGACTTACGGGGGCTGGTAGTAAACTTGAAGATAGCTCTCCGTGCCACGTGTTCGAGTAGGCTAAGAGGCGTGGCTAAGGGCCGGGGGCGCGGTTCATCACAGTGACGTGTCTAGAGGAAGTCGCAGTGGTGGGGGTGCGAGCCATCTGCCTTGTCCTTCCCCTCTCTCATTGTAAGCCTATCTCCCTGAGAGGAA
>PNEQ01024191.1:78747-120009 GCA_003012365.1 Medauroidea extradentata | reverse complement strand
CAGGTTTTCCACTTCAAAGGAAGGTGACTGGTGTCATCACTATTTCCAGCTACCAAGTCCCAGCCAGCTCTATAATTCTTTGCAATGCAGCCGACTGGAAAATAAATGAACCATCAGTTCATTTATATTCATTTGTTTTATTTTCTTTTAACTATATTTGTCTAATAACAGTAATTTGTAAATGGGCAGCTATTTAAGGATTGCTAAGAACACCTACACGAGCCCGACCCTTAACGTAACAAGGCTGATATTTTCTTAAGTATTTTTTTGTTTGTCCTGTTCATACACAAACCCCTTTTAACCGCTCCTGGGTACTTGGTAGATGAAGGTGCACGAAGTACATATTACAGGTGTAAGCACAATTCCCGAACCTAGTATGGTTATTTTACTGTATGAGATTTGTGATTTGAACGTAAACATTATAATGCTAATAAAAACAACTGAGATATGTTAAGACCAGACCATATTTTACCTTAAATTGCTAGAAAGTCCATTTAACTCAACAAATTATTCACTAAGTTAGTCTGGCGCCCATTCTTTTATTTTATTAGAGGTGAATTAACATAGTTTGCTTCACGACGTGAGGCTAAAAAGAAAACTGTAAACACCACAACGGTAATTACCATAGACTAATCACGAAGGAATAAGAGACAAACGACAGTCGAAAAAAGACGGAGTGCGTTCCCAATACACACTGTAAGCAGATCAAACGAGAAAGTATTGGGCAATGTTCCCAGATATGTGCCGAAAGTGGAGATGAACAGGCATTTAGCTGACAGCCACTCGAAAGGCGTTTCTGAAGTACGAGATGTGAAGAGTCTGCCAGATGGATGGGAGTTGACAGCTCTTTCGAAGGATGACTTTGAATTCGGCCCTAAACCTCTTTCGTTGGTTGGTTGAATGCCTGGAAATGAAGAGCCATCCATTTTCAGGTGAATGTGGTCAGACGGTGATTCGATAGCATGTTCAACTGTTTCCATTGTGTTTTTATAACAATGGCGGCGGATTTCAGTCTTCTCTGGAATGACCTGTCAAAGAATACTTGTTACACAGGTAAGTACAACATTTATAAAAATATTGTTGATTGGAACGAGTTTAGGAATTACGTGTATAATAGATTTCAATAAATAGAAGCTACTGTTAAGTATACCAGATCCGTTTAAAGTGTTTGCAATATTCCATAGAGGGTTTGTTACAATGTGGGGCTTTTCACTAACCAAAATTATTACTGCACTTCTAGAGTATATGTTTGCAAATTTTTACTTTTTTTTTTAAATATGAGAAAATTTTGCGTAGAAAAATATATCAGCATTGTGCGAAAATGACGGTAAACATATTATGTTAACGAAAATGTTTTCTGTATGTACACATTTTATCTGACATTTTTATGATCTTAATATATTCGTTAATTTCTTACGATAATTATGTCAGCTGTAAAAAGTAAACTGTTAAATTAAAAATATTCTCGTACATTCGTGTGACAGGTTATTTCACACTTGGTTTTTTTTTATTTTCCGTTTTATGTATTTCTTTATTGAATAATACAAACATTGTTTTTAAGCATTTGTAAAAACTGTACTGTTTTCCGTGCTTAAACACAATATTATGCTCACTGAATAAATCCCTCACAAATACAACTATAACCGTATTTAACCTTCACATAAACATTGCTTACGTACCTAACTAAAATCAAAATGTATTATCATCGCGGATATGAACAACAACGTGAAATGTGGTAAAATGTCGGCAAAGACGATCGAAAATTGTAGGGTATGTTCCTATACTCATTCTGAGTACTATCCAAAGAGAAAAAAAAATGATGCTATGTTGCCATATTTATACTTCAAGTGGATGTGGAAGCGCTTTCAGCTGGCAAGCTCTCGAAAGTCTTTAGTAGTTGACAAGCTGCTAGGTAAATGTCTGATAACAGCACTTTCGAAAGCCGTTTATAGATACTGCCCTGGCAATACCAAAGTTACAGTAATGAAATGTAATTGATTACAATGATAGTATTGATTTGATCGACATCGTGTAGCAAAAAGTATAATAAAACTTAATTCTTTCGAATTCTGAAGTTACCAATACAATCCAATGTTTATGTATTGATAAAACATATTTTAACTACTAATAGCACGGCATAACTTTACACTCTAACACAATATTAAAACGGCACAGTCCATTAATAGAAAAACGTATATCATTATCAGTGGTATCAGCACTGCTTCATACATATTGCTGGTGTATTAAATCTTAGCGACTGTAATTATTTATCAACTGTTACTGTGATGACTGAGAAGTCTACAAAGTGTTTTATGCTTTTAATGAATCTCGAACGAGCTCTTAAATAAGCATATGTGTGGTTGTAGGCCTACCAGTTCACCAATAATTTTAGTCAAACGAAGCACGTTTGATGTTATGTGCATCCAGAGACGATGACAAGAGTTCCTAGTCATAATGCAACTAAATTTTTGGAGCCCCTACCATCTCAAACCCACTCCTATTTATTCAATTATTATAATTTTTATCGTGTAAATTTTAAAACAATTTTTGTGTATTTAAGGAAAGATAAATAAAAACACAAATCAAATTTTAAAATATACAGCTGACCTCGGGCTCCTGTTGGTTCCGGGCCCCAATGTATCTGCCCCCCCCCCCCTGTCCCACCTTGTTGGTGCCTCTGTACGTGTCCACAATAACGTTCACACAACATACATATGTCCGTCGATTCTACAGTTGAGTACGGAAGCAGTGCCCTTGCTGCAAGTCTTGCAGTCTCTAAATCGATATGTCGCAAACGAAATTAGTTTTATTAATGCTGAGACAAAACACCAGGCGAGAAAACAGCTGGTTGGCGCATTCGGCAGCTGGCAGAACAACATGAATTTTTACTGTGATTAGAAAGAATTTAGTTGCGAAAATCGAGACATTGCAGATGTAAAGTTCAAAAAATGCCTACCTTTAATACCAAATGCCACAAATGTTGAGAAAGTAATGCCGACTCCTGCGCAGTAACAAGTTCTGCCTGTCATTTCAAGTCCCCGAAATCGTGACGGAAAAATGGAAAGTAAAGAAGAATAAAGTTATGAACTCATTAGAAGTAATTGTTTCGCACGTTGTTTGTAATTTTGTATCAGTAAATATATTAATAAGTTTAGACTTGTGTGTGACTACCCCCTATATTTAATTGTGTGTTATATTGTACAACACAGGTTGTTAATTTATGTGAAACATCATAAGTATCATAATTGCCTTATACGTATTTTAGCGTTTTCTATTTAGAAAGGTTTGAAAATTTTATGTATTTATATTTATCTGACACACAATGTAATTGATTCAGCCGACTTTGTATGATAATTTTTGAAATAATGTAATTATTCAAGTGATATTTATGAATTCTTTACATTATCAAAATGCGATACGTTTGTGTACTGTTTGTCTCTTAGGTTCAAAATATTTCTTACAGAGTAATACGATACTAAAAATTTTCATATATTTAATTACATAGATATTTATATTGGCCGGACATCTTTTCCGTGTAATTAAATATCTCACCACCATTCAGTGGAAGGAAATGTAAAATTTGTCAACGGTCCGAATTTTCATGTGAAATACCAACAACAGTACAAGAAATTTGTATTTGTGTGCCTTCGTTTCGTAGTTGTGAGTGTGAGTTTTTGTGTGAAATATAATAGCAAACCAGCACAACGCATCACAACTCGCGTAGCTTCATATGTGAATACACCTTCTGTTTAAATACGTAAGGTACGTCATATTAGCAAATACCCTTTGTTTGCATGACATTGATTTTTGTAGAAACCAGGGAAAAAAACGTAGTAGCGCACGTTGCCAGGGTGAAGGGGGTAATAAGCGGAGTAAAACTGTGCTACCAGACCTTCTGGCAATCGCGCCCCGCAGCCTAAAGCTGGGTTCAAAATTACAAAGTTAAGAATTATTCATTAAGTACCTATCGCGCTAACGGAAAAGTGTCTTCAGTAATTCTTATGAGAAATCCCTACCACTCTGAAAATTTTAATCAAGCGAAATTACTGTAGATGACGCGATATATTTTGTTTGACGATTCGTCGTCACCACTGGTTCAGAATATCGTCAATGAATGTTAGAAATCCCAGGCTAATAAAATAAATTTTTAGGAATAAAATATCACCAGTTTCAGTGTTCATTAAATGCGAAATCTTGTCCCTATTCTCTCAGATCGGTTATCCCATTATACGGAGACTGCACATATGAACGTAACAAAACTGTGTCGTTAGCGGGGGTGACTTAGGACATGTAGGGTGACTTTGGATCATAACAAACATTTTTCATATATATCTGTGTGTGTGTGGAGGTGTGTGTGTGCGTGTGTGGGTGTGGGTGTGCGTGTTCGTGTTCGTGTGTGTGTAGTCCCGAATAACGGAATTCACTTGAAATTAACTCCGAAAAAAACATATCCACATGACATGTAATAGATACTTACTCACAGGTGAAAAATATGGAAAATAAAAATAGTATAAAAGTAATTAAAGTCACCCCACGTGTCCGAAACGTCACATCCGCTTACGGTACTTATTTACAACAAACACATCAAAATAAACACGTTCAAACGACTAAAAATATTTTTCCACATTAGTTTTGAACCATCTACACATATGTGTTAGCAGGCCAAAACTTTCTAAATATGTGTGTTAATATTGCGGTCGACCGTACATATTACTGTACCAGAAATTTTTTTATATGCCTGTTATTTTTTAGGAGCACTATCGATGAAATCATTTTAAAATAGTGTGTGTGTGTGCGTGAATTTTGCGTGTGTGTGGACACACCCACGCATGTACAAATGTTTATTTATGTAAAACAATACGCTCGTTCTACGAGTTGCCTGCTTGTGATTAAACAATTTTTGTTACAGCTATTCAGTTGTTAAACTAAAACTAAAATAAGCTCAACTACTTTTTAAGATTGAAAATATAACAATATCCGGTAAGTCATCATGTATTACATGACATCATATTTTATTTAAATATCCGTCATGTTTATTTAACTACAATAATGCTGTGATTGGTCCATTCCCACAGTTCCTAAGTAAAAATACAAATTTTTATCATATCTTAAGTCACTGCCAACAAGGCAACTACTATAAACGACTTGTTTGTTGCAAATCGGTTCGTTTAGAAACGCACTTTCTATTCATAAGCCAACTTTCAACTACACTTCTTAATTACTATGTTTTTAATTGTGAACCCAACTTAACCACTTCCTGGAACTAGCTTATGCCGGTATTAATACGTGCGTACACTTTCTTGAGTTGAAACATTTTGCGTATTGGGCTTCACGCTATAGGATCCCGCAAATTTGCATGCCAATATCTTGGGGGAGCAACCCTCACTTTTAGAAGAAGCAGAAATGTCATGCGAGCATG
Organism: Medauroidea extradentata; assembly: GCA_003012365.1. NCBI lineage: Eukaryota > Metazoa > Arthropoda > Insecta > Phasmatodea > Phasmatidae > Medauroidea > Medauroidea extradentata. The sequence goes on along the minus strand of PNEQ01024191.1, from coordinate 114,590 downwards.
GGTTGGAAAATGCACGTTTCTGCACAGTTCACAAAGGACATAGCGCGTAGGCTGGACCATGTTACTGTGGAATGCTATGTCGCACAATGCGTAGCGTACAATGATATACGTCACGGTATGTAGCGACACATAATATATCGATGATGTTGAACTGCAACCTCGTATGTCGAAACAATCCAATTTCCCGCATACAACGAACTTGTATGTCACTGTTATACCTATATATTGATTAATATGTGTGTTATATAATGTATGGTCTTGCATTGTAAAGATGTCTGAACAGTTATTACGAGAATGAAAACACTACAAGTTTTGGCAATATACTGTCTCGCATCTGCAGCATTTCTCCTCGCAGCCTTCGCACTTCTTCTATAACACTACAATTAATATTACACAAATGGCGAGTGTTGCGTGTCGTCATCTCTACCTCCTTCCTGAACAGATGTACCGTACCTCCCCATGTAGCCCACACAGTGTCACTTCCTCCTCCTCTTCCTGTTCACTATCATTGTACACTTCGTCCAGGTCCTTGATTCGTACGATGGATGAGCCCATTGTTGAACATAGAGGGTACTCACTGCCTTCACCCTGAAGGGGCAGAACGTCAACCTTGAAGGCACCCGGACATGGTATCCCTGCAGCATTGTCCTCGTCATCGCTCCACAGCAATGGTAGAGTTGTATGCACTGGTGTAGCTGATCTAATGATCCAGAGATAAGATTCATTAGCACGCATTCACATAACTTTGAACACAAATCAAAGCTGGATTGTTTTCACACAAAATTCGGTGGATTAAAAAAACATGCATACCTTACATGTGTAGCCGCAGAAAGCGAACTAATTGGCAGCTGCTGGACTCGACACCAGTCTACTAGACCAGGAAGTGTACTAATATTTTCCGTAATATTATTTACGAGTAATGGACAAAAATGTGTTTGAAATGATATCGAATATAGCACGAGGAAAGATAAATAATACTCCTAGTTTCATAGTCCTAGTAATAATTTTTTAAACAACTTTGAAGCTCAGCTTATCATTCACAGATAGTGTAGAATGTTAGTCAGTCGCTGTGGATATATTCACAACAGTATAACTTCATTTAGGTTGATTTAAGTTGGAAGTTAGTGTCTTCAGAAGAAATATTATTTAATCCATTACGGAAATAGGCTGCCTTCTTATTGCAATAAATAATTTTCCTTGTGTTTTTGCTGCTACTTAGTTTAACTAAAGGCATTCCCACAATGTTTATGGCAGGTTCCTACCAGGTGGAGCCCTGGTAGCCTCTGTGTGCGCCATTCCGTTATTCCAGCACTGCATTTTAGTTCGGTTAAGATCTATCAAAACGTTGAAAAATTTCAAATTAACTTGAAGGAAGAAGTAACCTTACAACCCTTGCAACTAATGAGTAGAGCCACTGTCTTTTGGGGAAATGACTTCTTCCTCAGTTCATTATTTCAATGCTTGACACGCACATCAGCAGCTCTTCTTCGTGGTTATTGGCAGCGTGGATTTGTGCAGCCGCGTCCCTCATCTGACTGGGACAGTCACAATAATATTACGACACAACACATCGGTGATTTACCACTAGAACCTCAAGAAGTGAGAGAGTAAAAGCATCCGTGATACGACCATGAAAAAGAGCAGCAGATGTGCCCGTTAGTTATTGAAACCATTTGGAGCAGAAATATTGTCGTGAAAAACTGAGGCTCTTGTAATGAGTCTAGTACAAATTAACCCACAAACTATATGACGGATATTTAAATTAAAGTCTGTCAGTATATTAAGACTAATTGTTAACATATTCTGCAATAGTTACCCCCTGCAGTGAAATTTCATATTAACTTTAATATCTTTCATCATAAAGGGCTAAGATTTTGTATATAGGTAAGAGTGTATGTAAATGCCAACCTGTCTTAATTTTGAAAATATATATTAAACCAATGCATTTAGTTTTGCCAGTCGTCCATAGAGCCTGCGATTGGTTGGGAGTATAAAGGGGGAGTTTTTAGAGAGTGTCGCGAACGCGTTGGTTAGGGTGATTGAGGGGGACTCTGGTTGTAGCTGTCACACGAGGTCGACGGGCCCCGGAACCGCGTCTCCATTCGCGGGAGGCCACATATTTGATTGAAGATAAACTCTGGTCGTGGCCGTCACACGAGGTGGACGGGCTCCGAAATCGCGAGTATTCGAAGGGTTTCGCGGATTGTTTGAAGGGGACTCTGTTCGGACACCACGAGGTTCTTTGTCGTGGCTACTACGAGGTATGGTAGTGACCCGAAGTCACGGATATTCGGGGGAGTCTGCATTTGATTAACATTTGCTGTCTTTTTGGACGTCACCAAGAGTGTACGCTCGTGGGACTGACAGACTAAATTTGGAGTTTCTAAGTATCCTGAAAGGAAAGAAATTCAGTACTAGTAGCACCTACCGGAACAGTTATCAAAATTAATGTATATATTTCTCTTCAAATAACCGAGGAAGGTTATAAGTGATACCTTCAACCATCATGAACATAACAAGGGTGGCCATGGGTGCGGTGCAGAGATGATTGTAGACATTCACTGCAAACAGCTTGTACTGTACGTTAATAAGTTAAGAATGCTGCAACTGCAGCAGATACAAACTTCGTGTATGTTTTGAACGAAAATGATGGGTCCAGGCAAGTTAAAACACTACTGTCTCAGTGTGTAAGTCATTGTTTCTCTATAAACCAAGAACAGTAACACACCGGGAAATAATTTTACGACAAATTATACACATGTACGCAGTTTTATGTTATACTAGCAGTCCTCCTCAGCTTTGCTCTCGAGTACTATTCGTAACTGATAATATTTACTTTAATTGAAAAACCTCTTTGTACATCAAATTGATACTTCAGTCATCTAGTGTTAGAATGTCTAAGCTGCTAGTTAAGCAAACTATGCAATGAGTAGACATAGCTGTCCACGCGTAAATCAGTCTTAAGTTTGTCCCTGATACTAACAGCTACTTCACCTGGGCCATATTTGTAGCACTGCAAAGTTGACGTTGTGAGGTAATTAAAGATTCTTAAATCTAAGCGGTTAATCGAATGAATAATGTCTGATTTATCCTGTGCGCAACCACTGGTGACGGTGACCTCAGTTACAGATTGTCAAAGTATTCACTTGTAGTTTAACGTCATTAGAAAGTTTTGGTGGGGAAAGGTTTCGTGGAAACGTATTTGGTGCCCCAATCTTGAGATTAGTGGGATGCTATAAATGAGTTGATGTCGAGGAACCCAAGTGGAAAGTGAACCGCATAATCAATTTTACCCCTTTTAAACGACTACGTAAAAATTGCACTAAATTCGATCTTCCTTGCAGTACTTGTGTGGGAGAAATTAACTTTCGCACGCAGCTTTTAACGAAATTCGAGCCCAGAACCTACCAGAATGTAGACAGGAGCTATAACTGCGTCATTTAACGTCGAAATAATTCATGAAAACCAGTTTAACTTAAAAAATAAAATATTCATGCCCTGAGCTCATTGAGGTTGTACAACACCACGTCTCGTTAGGTAACTGTAGAGTGAAACATCTGTATAATTTTTTTCTTGCTGGTCGTACTTATTTTTTGGACCGTCTGCTTTGAAAGTTTACAAACTTAGCTCTATTCTTAAAAATAAAGTTATCCAATAAAACAAATACACTTACATATAATTTTTAAATAAACGTAACCATCACTCTGACAACACCTTAATATCTCGACTGGTTACATAGGTATTATGTGTTGAAGGAAAACAAATGTTGTGCTTTTTCACCCCTTTTGGGTGTCGAATTTCGAAATATTATAACTTCACATCTTAGACATTTGTATAAGTATCCAATTGAAGTGCAAATTACGACGGTAGTCCGTTCTGTCGATTCAAAATCGATCATTCATTAAAAAACCACAATGACCTCTGCACACTCCTGAGAGTTCGAATTTCGAAAAATCTTAAACTATGTTTTGCGATCATTTCTATAATTATCATTCTGAACCAAAAAAATTAACTGTAGCCTATATCTCGACGGGTTCGTTAGATATCGAAGATATATCTAAAACACATTCCAGGTCTTTTCACCACCTAAGAGATAGATTTTAGAAAAACCCTTAAATCATATTTTAGACTTCTTTACTGGTGTTTACTGAACGCGAAAAACACGATATTAGCCCGCTGGGTTCAAGATATATCGACGATTAATCGAAAACATTTTTTACCACTTTTCACCCCTTTTCACCTCCTTAGGTGGCGAATTTCGAAAATTTCTGAAATTAGTATTCAGGTATTTGAGTAAGCATCAATCTTAAACAAAAATCACGTCGCTATACAAAAATAAATGGGCTCTATATACATCGATTGCGAATCGAAAACATATTTACCATTTTTTCAACCGCTTTAGAGCGGAAATTCGGAAAATATATTTTAAACGTCTTGGCGTCCTGTCATAGACATTTGTATGCGTAACCAATTTAAGTAAAAGTCATGACGATAGCCAATTGTGTTTCAAAGATGTAGACGATTCATAAAAAATACATTTTGCCCCTTTTTACTGCTTGGGGGTCAAATTTCAAAAAACCCTAAAACTACTTTTTGGGTATTTACGCAAGAAATATTTTGAAGTGTTAAACAACTCTTTATCCCCAAGGATTCGATAGATATCGATAGTTAATCGGAAACACATTTAAGGCCTTTTCACCCATTTTAATTGTTGAATTTCGAAAAATCGTTAAATTTGCCAATATGCATTTTTATAGCGTACTATTAAAGTAAAAAAATCACGATGGTAGGCCGTCGGATTAGAGTTCTATAGATGTTTCTTCGGAAACACATTTCACCCCTTTTCCACCTCTTAGAGGTCGAATTTCGAAAAATCCCGTCTTAGTGCTCGCCTACGACCTGAGGAGAACACACACAAAAATTTTCGCGATTCTAGGTTCTGTGGTTTGGGATGCAGTTTGATATGTCAGTCAGTCAGTTCGTCAGTCAATCAGTCAGTCTGTCAGTGTTAATTTTATATATAGAGATATCTTCTAATTTTTAAAGGCAAATATAGTTTTAAAAATTGATCTTTAAACACTTTATTATTTGTTCTATAATATTATACTTGATCGTAAGTGTTGTCCTTTTCCCATTATTACTTTTTTCACAGAGAATAACCTGCCGGAGTTTGTTGATGTTCGGAAACAACCAGTGTACTATATGCTGGGAAATTTTCCTTCTATTTTCACTTTTTAGATCTGCATCGTCTGTATTATTGTTTACATTACAAATATCTTCAAATGATGTGGCCGTGTATGATGGGTACCCATTTTATATTTCATCCAGTTGACGTTTCATAATTATATTTATCCACTTTGTGACTTGCTGTATGATCGCTACCCTAATAGCAGTCAAAAACCTGTCATGCGACCATTCGTTCTTCTCAGTATCATGTCACGATACCGATGAAGCAATTTTGGGATTAAGGGAAAACATGTAGGGTAGGTCTTCTTGTCGAGTGCAGCAGGATTTAATAGGAATTAACATGAAATAAACACGGCAATGGTAGGTAATCACTGTCCTCGAAGGGGGCGGGGCACATTTGAGAAGCTGTATTCTGATTGGCACAACTGAACCAATGCCTGCGGGATTTTTAGCGTCAAACAGGACCAACGGGAGGAAGCATTTTTGTGGTTATGACGGACTTTTGTAATGTGCGAAAAACGACGGACCGAGGGGCTACTACCGGGTGTCGGTTCGAGCATTGAAACTCGTTAAGCGGCAGACATTGGGATCCACTAAGTTATGTAGAACCACCATTAATGTCAGTGTTATTCTGACGAGTTATTTAGAAGTGTTACAATACGTTACACAAGTCATGGCGGAAGACTGCTTATGACGACTTAATAATCTTAGAATTTATTTATTCACGTATCATAGAGATGAATGAAAGTGTGTTCACTACGTGCAGGACTAATAAAGGGCCGATAAATTGGTCGTACAGGTTGAGTAAAAAAGAATACCCCAACTTTGAAGGTCTGTATAATCACAACACAACAACTTACGATGCTGTCTGACCACTCAAAAGAACCGTGAACAACGAAGTTTTTGTACCATACCTTAACAATTGTTCCATTTGACCACAACGAGCAGCACGAATCACGTAGACATATCGACGCGATATTCTAACTCGTTCCATACTCATGCAATCATATCCGGTGTGAAGATGAGTGGGAAGAGTACGGCCCAAGGTTTCATTTGTGCGCCACTAGAGGGCACTAAGAGCTACCTCGTTGTAGGCCCCTACTACGAGCGTGTGTGGAGTGTTACTCCACAAACCAATGGCGAAGGAACAACAAAAGGTGTTCTGCGTCATTAGGTTTACGAAAAGTGAATCAGTGACGACTGTTCAACGCGAATTCCGTCGCAAATACGGACGTCGTCCACCTGATAGGTGGAGTATCCTACGATGGTTTCGTCAGTTCGGTGACAAAGGTTGCCTGTGCGAAGGCAAAAGTTCCGGGAGGCCGCGTGTCAGACGACAATTTGTAACGGATTCAGCAAGCATTCGCGCGCAGTCCACGAAAATTGTGTCTTGTGTTTGTTGTCCACTGTTCATTGTTTTTCGTCTATTTCCATCTGGTTTCATATAGGGAATTTGGTTCTATATTTGTGTCTGTCTTTTGTGTATGTCTTTTGTGTCTGGGTGCTGTGTCGATATTAGACTGAATTCCATTTATAGAATTCTTTGTTGTCTAATATAACTTTTATTTTGAAAAAAAGGAGAAAAAATTTACAGAATTAGTCTGGGATTGCTTTTTTATAGTTTTCTGTGAGTTTAATATTTGTTTCTTTCTTGTTCGTTTTCGTACTTTGTCATTCAACACAGGTTTGATCAGCTAAATATGAGCAATGGTGTATGTCCACAATCCAATAAAATTTAACACGAAAATTAACTCGACGAGCTACCCGGGAAATAAAACTTCCTCAATTGACTGCGTGGAGAGTGTTGCGAAAGCGATAGTTGCACAAACCATACAGGTTACAGCTTGTGCAGGCTCTTACTAAAAGGGATGAGACATGATTTCTGCGCGGACATTCTTGTCCGGAATGAGGTTGACGATGCCTTCATCTCAGAGCTGGTGTTTAGTGATGAAGCGACTTTCCACATCAACGGTAAAGTCAACCGGCATAACGTGAGAATATGGGGCCAGGAGATTCCACATGAAACCACCGAACAAGAGTACACGACACCAAAGTGAACGTGTTTTGCGCTGTATCGAGAGACACTGTTTTCCACCTCTTCTTTTTTCAAGAGTCAACTGTTACTGGGATTTCTTACTTGGACTTACTTAACGAATGGTTATTTCCTTAGTTAGAAGAGGCGGCGGGGGACTTCTTTTTCCAGCAGGATGGTGCACCACCCCATTGGCCCCTAGCTGTTCGCGACTACCTGAACGAGACGTTGCCACAACACTGGATTGGTCGCGGAGAAGATGGTGACCGGCCACTTCTTTACTGGCCCCCGGAGCCCAGATCTCACCCCGTATGAATTTTTCCTGTAGGGGTACATAAAGGATCTCGTGTTTGTTCCACCATTGCCGGCTAACATTGCCGAACTCAAAACAAGAATTACGTACGCCATCCACACCATTACACCGGACATGCTGGCACGAGTGTGGAACGAGTTAGAGTATCGAATTGATGCGATTCGTTCTGCTCAAGGCGGTCACATTGAACATTTATAACGGTGTGGTACAAACACTTCATTGTTCCACGGTTCTTTTGAGTGGTCACACAATATTGAAAGTTGTTTGGATGTGATTATGCAGACCTTCAAAGTTGGGGAATTCTATTATACTCAGCCTGTATTTCAACTGTGCAAGGAGAGGAGGGTACTAACTTGCTACCCGTTTGAAATTGGACTGGACGGCATTTATTTATCTATTCGTTTATCAAAATTTAACCCAGGAACTTCGTTACTTATGTACAATCTGGTCGAAAATAACTTTAGCTTACTTGGCAAATGTACGTGGTTTTGTATACACAAGTGTAGCACACTTGTGCTAAATGCGGAATTGTTACGGTATTAAACAGCGTAGTTGCGTTGTCTAAATCAATTTGTATCAAAATTATTACTGCGCAACTGTAGGTGAAAAGCAGTAAATATCGCTACCCCTATAGCAACTTTTGGTTGTACCAATGTTGGCCCACCGTTTGCATGCTACATTGGGCCAACGTGGGCAATAAACGTTGGCTCAACATTGAAATGTCGCGTGAAACCACGTAGGTCCAACACTGATTTTTGGTTGGGTTCTTACTAATTTTCTACATTGGCCCGACTTCGTTGGATTGTTGAAATGGTGTGTGTAACATATGTAATGCCAAACATTTACCGATGTTGGGCCAACGTTTCTCTACATACACAAAAGTGACTCAACAAAAGTTAAAACAAGCATGATATTCATAATTGTTTTAATTTCAGAGTTCTTGTGGGTTACACAAATTATTAAAATCTATAAAAAAATTACTACCAGAGGTTCAGAGGTTATGATGGAGACTTTGTCACTATAGTCCATTGCCTTACCAATTACTGTACGCTACCGCTTGTTGATGATCGACATACAATCCAGACAAGTTAGACCACAAAAGATAGTGCGACGTGCCCCTCTGTTAAATCTTACGTGTCTTATTAATTGCTATTGATGATGTTGTTGCGAGAGTAAATAAAAGTCAGTCAGTCCTATTTTTGACGGATAGCAAGTCGTCACTGTCCTCTCCTGGTGTGGATATATCGGGCCCGGTTGAAATTTCGCCCACACGACAGGTCAATCTCGAGACACGCGAATCGGCCCTGGCGGTAACACCCCATATCTCTCGCCGTTTGTGACTCTACTGCACCGTAATGCGTCGTGACGCCTAAATCGACGCCCGGCGGTAACACCCCAGTTCGTGGTCAGTTGGCTCTACAATCTCTGCCTCTACTCCGCGTCGCGGCTCTTGAGTCGACGCCGGCAGTAACACCCCGGTCCATCGTCCTCACCCGTCTCCTTACGTCCCTCTGCCGTTCAACTCCACCGTGTTGCTCCTGTTTGGTGCCAAAACCCCCGCCACTTGTCCTGCAGGCTTTGGTTCCCTTGGGTCAATCAGGAGCCAGCTTTTCAAAATAGCCCCACCCTCGAGGACAGTAAATTCTCGCATTTCACTGTTGATTTCCGGACCCATGTTTATTGGACATTTGTAGTTTCTTTTGGCCAGTACTTTCCATGTATGAATTATTGACCATCACTTCTGTTACATCCTGTATATATATATACATATATATACATATATATATATATATATATATATATATATATATATATATATATATATATATATATATATATATATATATATATATATATATATACAGTGTTAAAGGTAACAAATACAATGTATGTATATGTGTACTGTATATATTTCTACTTTCATATATATATATTATACATTAGTAATATTATCGGTAATAAATACCACTTATGACTACATAAACAATAAATTACTTGATACAGAGAGTTAACGCCCTTGAAAATGAAAATAAAACTATGTGCAGTTTACTAGCAGAATCTCGAAATCGACTCCAACACTTCAAATCGCTCTAACTTTTGACTGTGTGAAGATAAATTAACAAAACTGTATATTCTTGAAGGAAATACAAATCTTTATAACTTTCTTTCGTATGAGTATCGTGTAAAGTGGAAGGGAAAAGATTCAGAAAGGCAAGCTTCATGAAAAATGTAAGGCACTACAAAATTTTCTGCAACTATTCCATTTTCGCCGGTCTTATCTCGAAAACGGTAACTCATGGATAAAAACGTAAAAATACTGCAGTACGTTTTGTGGTAAATTTAATAATCTTTAATTTTGGAAAATAATTTTCTGTGCGATGTACCATTTTCGTTATATGAGCCAAAAACTGAAAATGGGGGCCTTTGGCCGTCTCTCCCAATCCACCGCGGCTCCGGAAATCGATGGGAGTTTATTAGGCATTGTTCTGGGGACCTGTCCCTGCAGGGGCGTCATTTCAGGTTTTTCTAAGAGGGGGGGGGGGCAAGATTTTGTTTTCTGGCGACAGTGACCTTGTTGCTTCTTTTTTATTAATTAAGCATGTATAAATAAGATACTTTAATAATAAAACTTAAGTTTTATGTCCTTAAGTTAGCATTATTTACATTTAAAAATACAGAAAAAAAATATTTATACACACATAAAATTCTAAATAATACAGGTGGGGGGGGGCAATTGCCCCCCCCCCTGCCGCCCCAAATGACGCCCCTGTGTCCCTGCACATTCCTGAAAAATTTGGAACTACATGATTTAATATAGCAAAAAATCTAGATTTGACAGGACTAGTATGAGAGATTAATACGTATTTAATGAAAACTTTATTTTAGTTGAACTTAAAACAACACAGAAAAATGTATCTTCTGCTAATTATGTGTTTAATTGCAATAACAAATTTGAGCCAACCTACACATCTTCTCAGTGGTTGGCCTACTGTGGGTTACGCAGTATTAACCGAACGGAAAGGTGCATACCTATTGCCGACGGTGTGTTTACCAACTTGTACCTAGCAATTAACCAAGAAATTTAAATTAAAAAAAAAATAGTGTCCTTAGAATTGTCTTGTATTTAATAATTAAATGATGTTGTTTTCAGAAAGAAGCACAATTTGTGTCACTGGGTAAGTCTGTTTACAAACTTGTTGCCAATATTAGCCAACTACGAACAAATGACTTTCCGTGGTTGGAATAATGCAGGTTATGCAACGTAAGACCAAATTTACTGAAAGCAACATTCACCTAACTGATTTATTTTCATCAGTTTGACAAAAACAAACACATATAATTTAACGATTACAGATTTTGTATAAACACCATGAGTATTAATGTGTTAATACAAGGAGCATTTGTGTTATTTTTGATTAAGTACTTAAATTTTTTGATAAACATATGTTTCGTTTGAGCAATGTTAGATCAATGTAAAATTATAGTCCTAACATCAATTGTATGATTACTGACTAGCTACCAACTCACTGCCAACCTACATACAAAAGATTTTCTGTGTGGATTCAATTTCTTGGACGTACTCAATTGCAAATTGAATGACTGTCAAAGAAAACTAAACAAATAAAAGAAAACCATAAAATAAGCAGAGTATGCTTTAGTCAGCAAGATACATACACAACATGAAATTCCAAAATGGAATCGGGTCAAATAAAAACAAGAAACAAACAGATAATAAATGAAAATAATAACAAATAAAATAAAAAAACAAAAACCCAGTAACATGCGACACAAAGATGAGACGAAACAAAAAAACAGTAGATATCAGACACAAACAGAAAAATAACAAAAAGACACAACAAATAGACGAGACAAAACGCAACAGATAACAGACATATAGAGAAAAGACAAACGACACAATGAAGAGACGAAACAAAACACAGTAGTTTTCCACACAGACAGTGTAACAACGTTTCAGGAACTGGAATCTGTTCCCGTCATCAGGTAGACACACAGGGTTCAGGAATACGAGTGCGACTGAGGAGGAGACTGGAAAAACCATGGGTTTATATAGGGTACGTATCTTGCTGACTAAAGCATACTATGCTTATTTTATGGTTTTCTTTTATTTGTTTAGTTTTCTTTGACAGTCATTCAATTTGCAATTGAGTACGTCCAAGAAACTGAATCCAGTCATGCACTCCCATTGCACATTTCTGTGGTTGGCCTAATTTGGGCTATGCAACTTTGGGACCACATACTGAAAACTACCAATATTAAGCCGCTGGATTATCAACATTTTACCAAAACGTAACCAACATAACATATTTCGTTGACTGCAGAGTTTTTATTTATACCATCATGATCATATTTTATTAAATACAAGGAGCATTGGTGTCTTTCTAAATGTATTTCGGTTTTATTTTATAAAGGAAAGGCCTGACCCATAAATTCTTCCACCGATGGAACGGCCCTGCCGTAGTGGTGAAAAAACTATCAGATAATCTCTATATACTAAAGAAAAGAATTAGGGGCCAACCTAAATTTGAAGTTATAAACGTAGAACGAATAAAAAAATTTTACCGCTAAATTTTTAATTAGAAATTCAAATCTGACATATAATTAGTTCAACGTAATTCTACTTCTGCTTTTCCATTTCCTTTAATTGTTGTTTTTCTTTTTTTACTTCTTTTTTTTTAATCTATTTGGTTTTGCTGTGGTAAACAATACCCAACCTAATGTCAGAATTTGTTACAAATGTTAGAAAAGAAAAATATTTTCTGAACAAAGCAATGAAAGAAATAATAATAAAAAACGATAAAACCTAAATTCTTAGAGCATGATCAGATAAACTTTCTAAGATTTGCTCAATTTTAAAGTTCCTATTATTCCTTTTTAAATTTTGTATGGTGTATAAATGTTTAGAGAGATCAGTGTTTAAAACTTGTAATTTTGAATGATCACAGGAGTACGACGGTGACAGAGTGAGAAGGATTGAAGAATGCTAGTTGGATGCTAGCTGGACAAAAAGATGGTGGTCTGCATGTGGACAGGGATGCTGTACATTGTGGCGCTTACCATAGATGTTGCTGCTCAAGGAGTGCCTGAACGTGCAGAGACGATTGCAGTCGGCGTGGTTTCGGGAGCCCATTTTCTCCCAATGAATAAGGTGACTGTATACACTTTCTCAGTACCATTAATTACACTTTCAGTCATTATGGCCTAGAAAATTACAAAGTAACGTTGAGGCGTAAACAAATATGTTACTTGTGCTGATCACAGGGTTTAAGATTTTTGTAGTTTGCAAAAAGAAAAGAAAACGTTGCTAATGACTACTGGAACGGTATTGGATAGTTTAAATAAAGCTTCTGGTGAGGATCTAGTCAAAATACAGGGTCCAAGTCGAGTAAAGCGTGGTTGGACATTTTTAGGGGAAGTGGCGAATTGGTGTTGTGATGTAGCAACACAAAATCAGGTGGAAACATTATTTCAGAATGAAAATGAATTAGCCAGTCACATGGAGGAGATAAGTAAACAAATTTTAGAAAATAATGAGTCGTTGGCTAGGCTTTCAAATCAAGTAACTGTAGTAAATAATGTCATAGGTGATCTATTTGGTAAAGTGCAAATAAAATTTAATAATGTTACCAGTTTCTTAAATCAATTAAGGGATACAATAGAAGATAGCCATTCCGGTTTCATTCAGGATCTCTCGCAGGTACATCAAACACAATTATTAACCGCTGCCCTAATGGCTAAACAGACACATACACTTTTCAGGATTGAGATATTGGACCAATGCCGGTCTAGGAAAATCCCAGCTGTTTTGCTTACACCTGATAATTTGAAATCAAAATTAGAACTCTTAGCAAGTATAATTGAGCATGATGGTTAACGTTTAGCTATTCATAGAAGTTCAGACTTATTACCATTTAAAAATTTGTTCTTGCCAAATATTTGAAGAAAACTTGTTCATTAAAGTCAAGATCCCTATAGTTAAAAAAGAATCTGACTGGAAATTATATGATTTTGTAGCTATACCTTTTAACTGGAAACAGTCTATTTGTACCTTACATCATGAACCCACGTTTTTGATGTTAGTGGTAACGATATCAGGACCATACGAGGGAGACAACTGCAAGATTGCAGACCGTTTGAGGATAATCTTTGTTTTGTACCACGAATGTCAGGAGATGCTATTGTAGGGGCCTTATGCCCAAAATCTGTATTTAAAGGAGAAACTGCAGAACAATTGGGGGAAGTGTAATCTTTTACATGTCAGAAAGGTTCTCATCTAGTGATATCACAGGCGGATCCAGAACGTTATTTTCTCACAAATGCTAAGGGTAAACTAGAGATAAATTGTACTTTGAGTAAAAATGAGACGAGAATTTTGTCGGGTAACGATCAACCGGGAGCAGTGGCTGTCTCGGTGCCATGTTATTGTAGGTTGTACATTAATGGATACTTAAGTATAGGTGAAACCTACCCTTGTGATTACCATACAGAAACTCAGTTTGAAATCATTCACATTATTCCTGCCTCATGGTCTAAATTTAAGAAACTTTATTTTCAGGCGCATCTTCCTTCAAAACACGCTGTATTCCCTACATTTCAAGACTATTCAGAGGAAAATTGGCCTTCAACCATCCCACATCTAAATATTAGCTATCAGACTCATGGGTTGAACCATGTAAGAGGGTTGTTGGACACTCCAATCGTATTGGAGAACTTTTATATCAGACATTTTCAAAGCATATCTTTAGGATTGGTCATTATTGTACTGTTGGTAGTAATTTTCAGAATTTTTTTTTCATTGCACTTGGAACGATACCCAGAGTGGACGCAATGAGAGCTGAGACAGCTTTGAACCTTGAAATAGGAGTAACAGTTGTAATTGTTATGTTAACAGTCATATTTGTAATGTGCCTTTGTTGGAAATGCTATAGTTTACGATGATTTCAGCGGGAAAGGCCCGCTGGAACAGACCCTGTAGTGAGTGGGTCAGTTAGAGACACTTCAGATGAAAGTATTTTAGAAAAATTGCGAAATAGTGGTAGGGTTAAAACCACAATGAGAACGGCAGAGGGTGCAGAGATTGAGTTCTGGTTATCGTTGAATTAAAAGAAAAGTTGTAACATAAAGTGAGTATGTGACAGTAGCAGTATTGTTACATAAGAATAAAAAACTTCAATTATGATATGGAGATTTAATAATTAATAAAATATAAACCTAGTGAAATGCCTTTGTGATATCATGATGTATTTTTAACTGAGACCATTGTGAATGAAACATACTTTGCATTTTTTGTTCTTTCAGATTTAAAGAGATATTTTAGTATGTACGTTAACGCGAGAAAGTCTGTAAACTAAAATTATTTTTCAATTTTTCAGAATTAATGGTCAAACTTACCTGGAATGACCCAATAATAACAAAATGCAGAGGAAAACAATTTTTTTTGGTCTATAGGAGAATGTTTGGTATCATGTTTTGTTTAGGTTAGACAATTTTTTTAGACTCTTAACATGTTTAGGTCTTTGTTGATTTTAAAAGGGGTATAAAGGCTAGTTATCTATATATAGGTGAGGGAGAGAGTTCAGGCAATGACATTAGTTTTTGCAGTATCTTGTGAAGTTAGAGAAGAAACATTGATTTCTTCTGTGTGTGTGTGGACTTCCATGAACTGTGTCTCTACCAGCCAAGGGGAAGCGCATACTTTATTTTGACTGCTATGTGAACAGTCGTGTTATCTCCAGTGTGACATGTGGTCTAGAGGAGGTTACCTGTGGGACCAGCAGCACAGTGCTCAGTGCTCTTGGATTCTGTGCGTGGACTGTACTGATCAACACAGGATGCCTAGAGCGGATGGATTAGAGGGATAGAGTTCCAGCCCTAGTCTGGACTGTGGTGTGATGTATTTTCTAGGGTCTAATGCACTCTCCCTATGTCGCTGGACTTGGGTAGTGGGAAAGACTGTAGGATGACGTTTATCTGCCATGGAGGGTAAACTGAATCCAGAAGACTGATGGTGGAATGGACTGATAAAAAAGGAGGCTTAGATGTGGGGACACATAAATCAAGGTTTGTTGGGGGATGTTCTTGTCAGCAAGCATCTGGACTGTAGCAGAGAATTGCTTGCATTTACATGTTAAAGACTGCCAACCGGAAGAAGGTTAAGGGAGAAGATTTTTTTTTTGAGAAGAGGGTGGATCGTTTGGCATTTGGAACTGTTTCAAAACAATTAGTACGTAACCAAGAAGATGTTAGGAACAACAGTCAAGAAGATTATTAAGGTTAGGGAAGTTTTTTGTCATGCTTAAAACTCTATTTGCTGTAAATTTTACTACTTTGAATTTTTATTTCTTCATTATTATTATTTTTGTATAATGACATGTTTGATAAGTTTGTTTACATATATGATAGGACTTTGTTAAGGATTATGTATTTAAAATCGTTTTTTTTTTGTGAAAAGTGGCGTGGTACTTTGCTTCTCCCACCAGATCGTAATATCTGTAATGTTTTTAATTAAAAATAATAACTAAAGTAAATAAAATTATTGTGTCAAAATCTGTGTACTGTATAGAAGTGTTGATGCTGCCTGAGTTTGTTTCAGTTTTCCCCTGCCGCGATTGGGCGGAGTGGCTTGGGGTGTGGCTGCTGGACATGGGTCGTGCTGTCCTGGAGAGCTGCCCTGATGAGTTCTGTACACCCACAAGAATAGTGAAGATTGCAGTAGAAGGTCTCTCGGACGTCATGGGACATCCAGTACGCCAGTGCAGCAAGTCAGTTCCACCCAAATTAATTCACATAAATTTGACGCTCATTCAGAACACACAGATATGATGTACAGGAGTATGGACTCTTATTACCAACAGCTGAGACAACATAAAAATATATATAATGCTGTAAATCATTTTGGACATTATCAAACGTCACAATGGGAGTTAGCTATTTGTAAATCTTGGCTGTGAGGGAGGAGATAGCATACACTTGAACACATCGTACAATTTTTGTGGTTTCATAGCAGATGTATGCAAATGTAAAATGATGTTTTCGTCAGAAACATGTATTGATTTGTGGGGTCCACGACGCGACAGTAAAATTTGAGAAATTTTTTTTATTTTATTTTTGGTTTTTTCTTAAGATACCTGTTGTTGATAGTATGGTCAGATATCAGATATTCATTTTTTCAACATTGATTTAATGTTAAGACACTTTGCTAAAGCCTTGGGGTATAAAGGCAGATTGTTTGTAGCTGTATTTTAGCTGTTCCTACAGCAGTTGGTTGAGACGGTAGCCCGCACCAGGAAGTTCGTAGAGTTCACTGCCTCGGTCGTAGTCAGTAAATTTCTAAAGTGACTCTATTTTCTGTGTAGATGGGACAATGTCCGGGCTGTTTACTGTACCGAGCGGTCATTAGCCAGGGGCCGTCTGGAAATTTCGGTGGTAGTATGCCCATCTGGCACTTCTGCACGAATTCCGCATATTTATTCCCCCCTGTCCCCCCCCTGGTTACGTCTATATCCAAGTCCAGATGTTTCTGTGACCTAGTCTGTCGCAATCCTCCCGCGCGCGGCAATTTTTTTCTTGTTAGGAGATTCACCGCTCATTGCCCAGCTGGGTTGTGATGTAGGAGAGGCTGAGAGAGAACACGTGCCTGGAAGAGAGGCAGAGAGGGAGTTCGAATGGGTGAGTCCAACTAGGCGGCGTTTGGAGGGGAGGCTTCGCCCGTGGGCGGGTCTATAAATTGTCAAGCATTGGTGAGGGGAGCGGGTCAGTGTTTGGCGAGGCTCCGTGGTGGCAGGATGTCGTCGAGACGAAGAATGGGGAGCTGGGCGAGATGGTGTATCAAATCATTAAGATGAGTATAGTTTCTCTCTATTTCATTTTTGGCTAGGGTATTTATAGTGATACTTAGTATGAGAGAGCGGAGCAGTTTCGAGGGAGCTGTTGATGAAGCTGTGTCTTGAAGGCAGCAGGTTGAGCGATCGTACTACTAGAGTCAAGTACAGGTTGTTTGTTTGTTGACATCTTCTCGGGTAAGTGAGGTTAGGGTTGTAACTAAAGGTTAGGCATTTCTTTATTTTTGTCGCATTCGGTGGTGTTGGGTCATATTTGTATACATTAATAGCGCGAAGGTTTTGCTCTGTTGGTTCAGTGTTAATGATTGTAGTCCGTGATAGGCGATTAATTTGTGGAAGATAACTCGTCCCTCCAATCAGATAACTTAACTGTATAACTATTTATTTTCAATTCTACATCAAGAACAACAAGAAATAGAATTGAAAATAAATAGTTTTACAGTTCCATCTACAAATTGAATTATTCTTGATATTTATAAGAGAATTCAACAACATCTAGAAGTTATAAATACTGTTAAAAATTAGGCTATCTGTATTTTGTAATAATATCTTTTAAAAATAAAATGGTTATTGTTTTACTAAAGAACTTACCTTCCTTTATTTTTGTTTCACTTTACTTATAAATATTTTTGATAAACTGCCCCCTCACAGAAGTCTAGGTTGTAAAAATTATCTATGGTAATTTAAGTGTAATCTTTTAAGTAGACCAGCTATTATTGTTTACCTCTGCCTATCACCCAAAGATACCTTTTTCCTCTCTAGTACATTTTAACCCCCAACCCCCAAATTCTACCTATATTTTTAAGTTCATCCATATCTCGTCCTAGACAATATAATAAATAATTATAATTATAAAGTAATGGACACTTACACATTTCACCTTCTTGCAAGTCCCCAAGTAGCTCAGGACACGATGAATTACAAGGGTTATGAGGAGTCAATCGGAATGATGTAGTACCTCGTAACTGTGCCAACATGATGAGACCTGAGTCAAGCTCCACCTGCAACGAAATATACTTCCTTAAATTTTTATTAGCTTTAAATATAAAAATTAGTTTAAGATCACATTGCAAAAATATTACACTATAAGAAAAAACTTCGAATTTTATGTTTAAAATTTTTATTTTCAGCCATAATTCAAAGACCTAAAAATTAATTTACGAATTAAATAACCTTAAATCTAACAAATAATTTAACAAAATTTTAGTCAGACTTTCGTAGCAAAATTTTTGGTAGTTATTATCTATGCATTCTCTTTGTTCAGTATGTTGTATTAAAGTCCATTTTTACGTTTGCGAGAGAGTCATTTGATCGTAGGATGATATCACTGCCGAATTTTTGATAGCATCAAAGTCGCAATTTCATATGACATCAAAGTCACCATTTCGATTTTGGTTTTGGAGGGCCACCACACTGGCCATGGTCTCTAGTATTTTTTTTTAGTTTTTAGATCTAACAATTCTTTCTTTGTTGTTTAGTGTTTGTCGTAATGTTTTATAGATTGTTTTTAACTTTTGATCATTATTGAACAATTACGATTAATAAAAACAAAGTCTTATCAATTTCAATCATTCGATTGGTGCTCCGAGTTACTGACTCCTGCGGGCGTGGCTGATATTCGTACTGACCCATCAATTTCACACGGTCGCTACACTGAGTGAATATTGAATTAGTGGCACCCCATCTTCTGCTGTCGCCGCTGGTTAAGTCGTCCTGTCGGCGGTCTGCCGCCCCGACCTATTGACCCTTAAAATTCCACTTACCCACCGCAGTTAACGTCGCGCCGCCGACCAACTTCACTTGCGTCCCGATTCCTTCCAGGCCTGCAATGTTCCCATTCTCCCGTCGTTGTTAATTAGCTGATCTGGCTGTCTCGCCAGCGGTCTGCCGCCCTGACCCGTCGACGCCCCAACCCCCGAAGACTCAAACGACGCGAGCACCGCCTAGCATCTTTCTTCCTCGCCCGCAGTCAGTTTATACCACCCTCTTCCCACCACACTGGCCAAAATTCCGCCACCGGTGCCGGTATTGTTATTCCGACAAATGGGAAGAGAGCATGCAGAAACTCCGCCGCCTACCGAAGTGAGCACTGCAGTACACCATCTCAGCATTTATTTAAGTTATTTTACATATTTCATTTCAAAATCTGGACAATTCTTATTAGCTTACTTAACTTATTTTACTTATTAAAATTGACAAATCACTTGAGCCAAACATCCTATGCATATTATTTTGCATTGTTTCTAAGCCTCGTTGTCATAGGCTGCTGCATCCCCCTCCCTTCGCTGACCAGAGCGGTCCAGCGGAGGGGTGTGGGAAGAGTAATGGGGGAGGACAGTGCCATGCCTCTACGACACCACTTGCTCCATCGGCCCGAGGGAATGGCCCAGATTCTTAACATTTTTTATATTATTTCATTTAATGTCAATAAAAATCCTTATATAGGCTGCTCACTATAAACTGAGCACTCATATAAACTTGTAATTAATTAAAAATATGTTTTGTTTGGCCAATAGATGTTAACTTTTGAGAGTGTTGAAACGTTTACACTAGTTATTAGCTACATTAAAGTTTTCATATTAAAAATAGTATAGATGGCTGCAAAACGGCTGAAATAAAACTTTATGCAGAGCTCACTTTATCGCAAATGGCCTATAGCATATTATGCGTGGTAGATTCGGTATCGTGATGCGATACCGAATCGAATGAATGGTCACACAACTAGACCATTCCACTTTAGAAGATTATCCTAATTAAGTACATGTTTTTTCTTAATAATTACTTACACCAATACCTTCATGTTACATGGCCCTCGAGGAATGATTGGGGCTTACAAACGAAGTTTAAAAGATTCATACACTTCTAAGCTACTGTTTTTTAGAGAATTTTAACAATATTTAAGTATAAAAAATGTAAATAAATACAAATATCTAAGCTAACTGAAAATTAACATTATGATCTGATTTATGACTTATTAATGATTTGAAAAACACTCTTCTCGTGACTTCTATGGTAATCCAGTGCTACAATTTAAAACAAAGACCTTACACACTATTAATTATAAATAAATGGAAGCACCTACTTGTTACATATCTTTGCTTATTTTCTTTTTAAGTTCATTTTAAAGATGTTCCACACTGAACCCATAAGTTCTTACGTAGTTCCTAAGTCAATCATATATTCGTAATACGTTTGTACTTCGTCGAACCAACTGCTATAATTAATTGGGGTACACTTGGATCGTCGGAGTTCCAGAACACAACCTATTATGTTTTTTTTGTAACTGTCGCACTGGGTCGTCCGTCCATGGCCAAGCCTGCCTAATGCCCTGTGTTCAAGTTTGTGTGACACTGTGAGGGGTCGTCCAACCCGGTGGAGACAGATTTGTCTCAGACTACGCCTTTTTCAAATTTTCCGGACAAAAGGCGAAGATGACCCGCAAGTGGTTAGACGCAATGTGGCATTTTTATGGCTTTTCTCCCCCTTCTGAGACTAATGAGGGTTTCTCTCCCTTCATGCCAGCTGCCCCAAATCGCAAACGGCTGAACGTCATACATTCTCTTCAACTTGCCCGAGGCCCCCTTCCCCTGTCAAGCCGGATATTACTTGACATGCCACAGCTGTCATGACTGCAAGGAAGCGTCCCTTACTGTTCTGAAATGTGTCTCATCGGTGGTCTGCCACCCCGACCGATTCCGCACACTGGTCACTCCTACCAAAGTTACACCCGTGACAGGAATCGTAGCCATATCCTTACCATAACCAGCTAGTTAACAAGTCGTCCATCAGTGCCTTATCTATCACTGACACCTGTGATCCAGTGTCGATGATAGCCTCGACTGCAATATTTCCTATCTGTATTTCGAGGGCGGGGGACTTTTTCGGCGATGTCCAGGCATTTGTGGGGGTTACTTCCACGTATTTCTGCTCCATAACCTCGTCTAAGCCCATCTCAAGCAGACATCCTTCCACAGGCAACATTACCTCACTTTCATTTAAGATCCCCGGGGAGGGGAGATGTTCCCCGGGCAGAAATTATTTTCCCGATCGCGGTTCCATGGCGAGGACCTCTACGGCACAAGTACGCGAGTTGGTAGTGGGGGACATAGATTGACGGAAGTCCTTCCTTTTACTATTCCTCTCCCAGTGTATGTGCCGATATGCTCTAACTTACCGAACCATTCATCCCCTACGCAGACCAGTACATATTTTTGTCCTTTTCCCGGCTTTCAGTGGTCTCTCTTTCTGCTGGCCTACCCGAATAACGCGGTCGTTCTACAGCCTGTTGCTCAAAGTGCTCCACCATGGCTACGAGGCTTTCACAGTTGTCAATCAATATCCGCGGCAATAGCTGCGTCACTTACATACCTAGTGAAGTGCCTTACCAAGTGGTGTACCAATCGCCTTTGTGAAAACTGGGTGTCCAAAAACTCACACTCCTCAACTAAACCTCGTACATAATCAGACATACTGAACCGACTCTCAGAATAGTACCGGCTTTGGAATACCTCCTGAATCAGTTTGTCCTGCTCCAATGCATTCCAGTAGCACTTTACGAACGCCTCTCTACATTGTGAGTAGTTGTCCCATTTTTCCTACATCTGCTTACTCCATTCTTCTGTCGCGTCTACTAGGCGGTACAGAAACAATTTGACTTTTAGTGCATGGTGAATTCACACAGTACACAAATACTGGTCCATTCTCTTAATAAACCGAACTGGGTGAGTGTGTGTTTTGTTTTTCCTGAGAACGCAGGTACCATTCGGTCTATATTGGGAACAGGTGATATTTGTTTCCGCCCTACAACTTCCTCTGCGTGCGAGGGTGTGCAGATTTCCCAATTTTCCACAGCTATCAACCATTGTCCTATTCTGTCCACAGCGTCAACCAACTGCTCATTTTTTTCCTGGACACTCAATATTTGCGAAGCTATTTCTTCTACCCATGAAGACACCATGTTTAAGTTCTCCTCCCCTTGTTCGTATATGGTCTGGCTTGCTTGCAGTTACACGTCATTCCAGCCTTCTCTATACTCTACTCATTCCTGCTCGCAGTTCGACACTATTTTCACTTACCTCACTCCTGAGTGTGTTTTCTATTAACTGTAGTTTTTCGGTGGTTTCCAAGGCGTGGTCTCTAACAGACTGCGAAAATTCTCTTCTTAGACGATATTCTTTCTCAGACTTTTTTTCCTCTAACCTAGACAGCATCTGTTCTATCTGTTGCCCGATTTGTTCAGTCTGCTGCCGCAGTTGTTCTGCCTGCCATTCTGCCTGTTGCACTATCACCACCTGCATTTGTACCATAAATGACTCGAATTGGTTTCCTACTTGCGAGACATCCTGTACCAGCCCAACAATTTCGTCTCTCGTCCTGCCAGCGAGTGATTTTTGCCCTTGCTGGTCGCCCTGCTGTGTTACTGACCTCTCGCCTTCACTTCTCGAACAAGTACTGTTTACTTCAGCCCGCGATGATCTGACTGCCGATGGTAAACTACTAAGCGGTAAATCCTTGTCAATGAATTCCGTGTTGTTACCTGCCATGACGGGGTGCATTGTGGCCAGATATTGATATAGGGGGCCGTCCGATACCAACAGTGGTAAAGCACACAGCAAAATACACTACTTTAACTAAAATAAAAAACAACTAACTATGCAAACTACAGGTTGACCATGCAGCATGTACTGAAACACTAAATAAAAAACAAAGAATAAAATCACCACACTAAAGATTCTCGACGCTAGTTGCCGCTGCTCGTTTCTGCTGCTTTATGTTGCCTGAAATATAAGTTGTTTGAAAGTCGCTGCTGTCTGCTGCCAGAACCTTCCTGGTTCTGTAGATGGTTCATGAAATTTTAATTGAAAATTTCATCTCACCAATCTGTCGGCTGCTTCTGGGATGTGCTGCAACCCTCGCACTGCCGAGACCTGAATGCGGGTAGTTCGGGATCAACGTCCGAGCTGAGCACTGCGTGGCTGCGTCGCTGGTCCTAGGTGATGCATTGCATCTCGGTGGCGGAGTTGTGATGGTGCCATCACAGCGGTGTTGTGCCTGGTGCTCCCTCGCCGCCATCTTGGTACTGACGCCTCGGGCATGCTCGGAATTTTTCGGCACAACCTTAGAAGTCGCAGCCATGGGTGCTATTTGAATCTCAAAGTTTACTCTCGTTGGATCAATCGTTTACTTAACTCTTACATCGTCTGCTAAAGCCCACCTCACATGATGCCTAATTTCTATTACATTCTGTTATACCCATGGGTATAGCATCGGGCATATCAGATTCTCAGGCAGTTAATATGAAAGAAAATGCTCGTTCCTACTTGCATGCATTCACAGCTAACAGGAACCTGCTGCTCCAGATGTCGATTTTACATTTCTAGAATAACAACCTCAAGCTGTATAAATGTATGTATGTGGAAACTTTTGTTCCAGTGAAACTTTTTTGCACATCAACTCGTCATTTATTGTTGTATACATAGACTTGAATATTTCAGTTACTTAAAATGTTCAAAATAAATTGGAACCTTTTTCGTTCGGGAATGAGTCCTTGTCTATAGTGTGCATGGTTCTCAGTAGATGGCTCTGGTGGTAGCAACAAAGCCACTGTATTTCCTAAAATGTATCACAATATTTATAATAAATAACTTAAACTTATGTATGCATCTGTAAAATGATGTGTTACAGCCACAGTAAGCTATACTGAATAAAATGGACTGTATTATAATACTGTGGGAATTTTTAAAATTATTCACTTGAAAATCATTCAACCAGAATAAGCTATACCCAGATAAATTCAAAATAAAATATTCAGCAGTAGTTGTTTCATACTGTAAAAATTGTAATTTTGGCACAGTTAGCTGTAATAATTAAAAATAATATTGGGTTAAGGCCTTTACAAAACAACGCCACATAATGATGCCAAAAAATTGCAAAATTATAATTGCAGCAAAGAAAGAAAGAATCCTTTTGACGAACTATTAGTTGCTGATCAGAGCATTAAAATTTTAGCTGATACGCGCCAGCAATTCTTTCGGTAGCATTAACTGTCAATTGGCAGATATAATTATGCAAAGGAAACATGAAAACTAACTGGAGGAATAAAAATATTACTTTGTTCTTCTAACCATTTTAATTGAAATAAAATTACCATAAATATCAAATATCAGCTCCAAAACGAAAATAAAATTAAGATTGCTTTACAAACTAGAAAAATAATTGACCAATACTGGTTAAGAATATTTAATTAAAAATAATACAATTACGTAATTCGCTCTTTTAGCTTTGGGAAGCATAAAAACATTGACAATCATAAATTATGAATTAGAAGCAGCTGCAATTATTAGTTTAAGCCGGAATTACTGTACCATTATTGGTAAAAAAGAACTTTTTAAAAATAAAAAATACATTATTCGATATATGCACTGTATAACTGAATGTCACATCATTTGTTTTCATAAATTTTTATCGGCCAGGCTTCTACAAACGTTGTAGAACTGTCAAATTTAGAAAAAGATTCGAATAACAAGACCATCTTAGTGAAATCGTCCGGCGAGAAATTACGTCTACAATCTGCCTCTAAATTACTTTCACACAGTAATTAATATTTTATGTTAAATAGTTCACTGACTGATACATTAAACAGCAGTCCTAACCACTATAATTATGAAGATGAAAATTTTTGTGTGGATTCCCCTCACGTGGTAAGCAAACACTAAGAAGAAATTTTTTTTTTCGAAATTCAACCCCTAAAGGGGTGAAAAGGGATATAATATGTTTTCGAAGAACCATCGATATAGCTCGTGACGGTCTTTAGTCGTGATTTTGACTACAATGGGCCACTCATAAAATGCCTACTAGCCAATTTCAGGAGTATTCGAAACTCGCCCTTTGAAGGGGTGAAAATACCTGGAATATGTTTTAGATTAATTATCGATAGCTATCGCTATCGAATCCTACGGAATACATAGTTGATTTTCGCTTCAAAATGACGCTTCTGTAAATACCAAAAAAGTGTTTTTAGGATTTTTCGAAATTCGACTCTCAAAGGGTAAAAAAAGCATGAAAATGCATTTTTTTTGTTAATCGTCTACACCGCTCGAACCCAATGGGCTATCTTCGTGAATTTTACTTTAAGTTAATACGTATACAATTGTTTTAGATAGGGCTTCAAGACATTTCAAAATTCGATAATTAAGGGGCGAAAAGATGTAAATTGTGTTTTCGATTATTCCACCATACCTACTGAACCAATCGACATGTCGAATTTCTTTTTTGCTTCAGAATTACAGTACACAAAATACTATTTTAGGAATTTTTCCGCATGTTACTCTACAGAGATAAACAGTGTCAAATGTGTTTTTTGATTTATTATCGATATGTATCGACTCCTCGGATCTTATAGATATCAAGGCGGTTTTTGCTTAAGATTAAAGCTTACTTAAATTCTTAAACTGTGATTAATTGATTTTTTGAAATTCGATATCTAATGGGGTGACATGTGATGAAATGTGGTGAAATGTGTTTTCAACTAAACGTCGATAGGTCACGAACCCCACTGGCTAATGTAAAGGTTTCCACTTCGAGAAGAAACCCGTAAAAAATATGTTCCTGTGATTAAAGTTTTTTTCCAAAATTCGGTCCATAAATGTATTCAGTGGTAAAAATACATCATTTTATATTTTTACGACATTGTGGTAATTTTATAGATGTTACTTGTAACTACATTTTCCGCTTGTAAAACATTTTTAACTCTCATAATCTTCCCATAGCAGCATGTCCAAGTCAAAATTTGCAAGTTACGGGAACAGGCTTTAAAAAGAACAACAACCAACTGATATGGCACAGATTATCTAATTTCAGAATAAATTTTATCATTCGAGTAAGTCAGATGCAGTTGGTTTTTGTTTTTTGTTATGTTCCCGTAACTTGAAAACTTCACTTTGTCATGCCACTATGGGACTGTGAGAGCTAAAAAAATTTCCACAAGTGTAAAACATTGTCGCAAGTAATGTTGCTTTCCGCTTCATGATGATGAATGCTTAAATGCCCGTTAACAGATTTCAGGACTTTCATAAATTCGAACTCTCAGGGTTGTGAAGGGACGAAAAAACGTTTTAAAATGAATCGTCGATTCAGCTTTGACTCAATGGGTTTTCGTCGTGATTTTTCCCACAGTTGGATACTCATGCAAATGTTTTACAGGTGATAGTACACATTTGTAACATTCTACCAATAACGAGGTCAAAAGGCGTAAAATTTACTTTCAATTTTTATCAAATTATGTATACCTAACTAGTTGAGGTTTCGAGATGTTACTTGCTTCAGTAACATTTTCGCCTAAATACGAACATAAATTATATCGATTAGTACACTAATAAAATAACTCTAAACTACCAGAGGGGAAACTTATACTTTGGTAAACTTTTCAAAGCGAACGATCGGATAAAGCATATACAGCCACCGAGAAAAACAATTTATAGTGAAGTTTACATTCTTCAATTATGTCGTTACGTATTGTCGTACAACCTTTTATGATCCAAGTGACTGAAAATTTTATTTTTAATGAAATTTCAACGGTACGTAAGTGCACTCACATTGTCATCATTGGTTGTACACAAGGTAAACAAGTAGTCATACAATGTATATTTCTTTATTACTCCAATAGTTTCTCATATTCATATGACTATACATGAGGTTCGAGACAGTCATTAAGAGTGGCAGGCATAGACTTAATTCAGTGTTTCACATGGACAGCCACAGCTACTTAGTCTTCTATAGAGTTGGCTAAACCTGCAGCTTTGTATCCGAACACTACTAATATGGTGTACAAAGATGTCCTTTAATTGAAGTAGATATTCGCTGTTATGAGTAATAGGCCTACACGCGGGCAATGCCACGGATGAACTGATGTCTATAAATAAAAAAAAAATTAAAGGTTTGTTTGTTCTTCTTCTATGCAGTCCTGTAACTTTCACACGACTGCGATAAATTATGGTGAGGTGTGCTTTCACCCATGAAGATGCATGGAAAAAAAGTTTTTAATTAGTGGGAGGTTGGGCAAAATAAAATAGAAAGAGAGAACGGGGTACCCAAAAAATTTGTGAAGAAATTAAATTTGGTGAAAGTTTCTGCCAAAAAAATAATAGTTTAAGGGGGGCTAGGGGGGTCTGAACAAGGTATACTTTGATGAGGTGTATGCATGTACCCGCGAAAGTTTCTACAAAACATTTATACTTAGGTATGTTGGGTGACAAAACGGGGTAAAGGGGCAGAAAGGGGTACCAAAAATTTTAGTGAAACTATTTTCCTTTTTAAAATGTTTATAAAACAGTAATTAATGGCTCTGAACATCTATTTGTACCATTAGCACTTTAAAAAACGTTTTGTTCCAAAAGTTCTATCGCATTACAATGAAAACCCTGCGAACCAAATCGCGGGCCCCGATTAGTATGTTTATACAAATGCTATTTAGATTTTATAAAATTAACATCAAGTTATGTTTAAAATAAAGCTTACTTATAAATGCAGCTGGTGAAAGTATTAAAGTATAAGTTTTAAGCTTTAGGTTTGACAAAGGAAGTGGTGACTATCTGAGTTTATATTATTCTTCTTCTTCTTGGTCTTGAAGTTGGTTCTTATGACAGAGTCTTCCATGATATGCCAGTGATAAGTAAAATATTTTTTTCGCTTAAATGTAAATTATAGATGAGCATAAAGTTTATTTTAGGTTACATTATCTTGATGTGAGAGTGCTGGAAACTAATCAAATATGCAAAGTTATGAAATCTGCATGGTTATGAAATTAAATGGTGCAGATAACTTTTGTAACAGAGCACCATATATGAGACCATCTGGCATTATGTAGTTTTTTTTTTTAGGAAACTACGGGCTCGCTCTCGAAAGTAACGACTCAAATAAACATATGAAGTCTTGCTGTAAGTTAAAATCTCAAAAATATTGAGCTTGGTTTATGCCTATTCTGTAAAGAAGATTGAATTTAGTTAAGAATTTTCTGAAAATCACAAGTGTTGCGTGGTCTGGAACGCTGTACGTACGGTGCGATATGAGTGAGAGTTTTTATGAAGTATAGAGAATTAGCACTAACTTAATTGTATGGTAGCTGTCAATGGAAAATACGATGGTATAAAGGGCTGGAATTAACTTTTTTGATTGGAAATGTGTAAATTCAGTGTGGTTTAGTAGAACTACATGCCTGTAATAGTTATTTGGATTAGATAGTGACAGTGACGTTTTTCATTGCTGGAATGGTATTTATTTATTACTTATAACGTGAGCTGATATCAAGTACGAACATACACTGATTAGTGTGTGTGTGTGAGTGAATGTGCGTGATTATTTGTTAACTTGCTCTGTTGAAGCGTAGTGTGTGTGTGTGTATGTAGATATTATCGAGTATGAACTTGCTCTGCTGGGTAGGTACATGTGTGAAGTTATATTCGTGTATGAACTCGCTCTGCACGTGAGTTTGTGTGTGTGTGTGTACGTATGTGTGATTTGTAAGAAAGTATATCATTATATTTTACGTATTTTTTGTTTGAGTGTGTGTGTACAAATGGCTGCCTATGACGTGTTTGTACTGACTTACTATATAGAAATTCATGTGTTGTATTGAGTGAGGAAAGTACATATGACTAGTTACTATAGGGCTTGGAATATTGCTATGTAGGTTTGTTTGTCATAAAATGGTGGTGTATAAATATTTACCAAGTTTCTACTAACATGATTGGGCTGGAGATGATAACATTTACAAAATTAATGAGTTAATATTTTTAGTATAACAAGGAAGGATTTGGTAGTATGCAATAGTAGGGAGTTACAGTTGATGGCATGGGTGGGCGAGGTGAGTTCGAGTGGTATGGTAATCTGATTTAACTCTGGAAAGACATGTTGATTTGGACTTAGTGAACTGTATCAAATAGTTTACTATGTAACCTACATTGGTAGTCTTAAAAATGTTGAGGTAATAGTGAAAGGTATTTTTGAAATGGATGGTATAGCGATTTCATACGATTGGTTTTTATGCAACCTAAAGGTATAAAGACCAGCAGATTAGAGTAATGGAGCTTTTAGGGGATAATAATTTTGTAGGTAGTTTGTAAGAAGAATATTGCTGATTCTGAATGCATTTTGGTTGTACAAGTTAGCGCTTTTTCAGAAGGATTGTTACAGAAACGACTGATGGTGTTGCTCAGGGTAAGCAATGCACCTGAGAGTACTGTTTTACGAGACATATGATAATATTGATCAGTATAGTTTTGAGTAGCAAAACAACTAAGAGGGTGTTCTTAAACACTTTGTAGTTTTGATGATCACCATGTTAAATAATGATAACAAGACTTAAAAGTGAATGTAGAGTTATTCAAAGAAAATTGGTAAGAATGCTAATATAAAGGAAAAGTTGAAGTGACGAACTTGAGATTAAGAAACGACGTCACAGAAGTAAAACGATTAATGCAGGGTGAAATAATAAGTACGAATTTTGTAAATGAAAGGCATGTATAATTAGGAACAATACTTTATTTTACTGTTATGAGTTCGGAGTAGGCTAACTTGACTTTGGTATTTTTATGTATATTTTGTATAGGGTCAAAGAGATCAGATGAATATTGAACTACGTTATGTAAGGTTTAGTCCTGTACGGTATAAATATATTTGTAGTGACCATTCTGAATGGCTTCATTAATGATATGTCTTATATTATTTCCAGAAAGAAAGGTTGAATTAAAACATGTATGAGTATGAAATATTGATGTGAATATAACTGAAGTGGTTTAGGCAGCTTTTTTTTATTAGGACTGATATTAGTGGGTATGTTAAGACCGGTAACTTTAGTTAATTAAGCTAAAGTTCAACTTGATTAGTTATGCATAGGATAGAAGAACGGGGTTCATTTATATGTGAGGTGTCGATACTGTAGGACTCGACATATATTTAGATTTTTTTGTTAGATTTAAGATGAACTAAAATGCTATATGAGAAGAGCGAGAATGATACATTGGTGGTGAGATGGAAAGATGTGAAGTAGCTTGGCTGTAACTCATAACAGGTGACCCCTACAAACCGACTCCTACACACAGACTCCTAAATACAGACTCCTAAATACAGACTCCTAAATACAGACTCCTAAATACAGACTCCTACATACAGACTCCTACATACAGACTCCTACATATAGACTCCTACATACAGACTCCTACATACAGATTCCTACATACAGACTCCTACATACAGACTCCTACAGACTGACTCCTACATACAGACTCCTACATACAGACTCCTACATACAGACTCCTACATACAGACTCCTACATACAGAGACTCCTACGTAGTAGTTTACTCCTACAGACTGACTCCTTCAGACTGACTCATACAGACTGACTCCTATAGACTGACTCCTACAGACTGACTCCTACAAACCGACTCCTACAAACCGACTCCTACAAACCGACTCCTACAAACCGACTGCTACAGACGAACACTTAACAGAATAAACTTGACATACATAATGTTTGGAAACAATACTCTGCATGAAACTTTTCTCCGAGGTACGAACAGACATGACAAACACGGATGGAAGGATATTGGTTCGAACCTCCATGGGTGCATCAGAAAAAAAATGCACGCTACTTGTTCAGAATTTAAAAAAGAAATTCTACATTGCATGTGTTTTTCAAAGCCATGCAACAGTTTATAAAATATAGACTTGTAAAGCCACAAAGTTATAAGTTTCAATATTCTCCACTACAGATATTTAACTGGCTGGCAAGTAGCTCTGTGATTGTGTCGGCACGTGCACGACGCGCCAGCCCCCCTCCCTTCCTAAGCCTACCTGACACCCTACCGGCCAGTGGTGTCGTGTGAACAGTATCTGTCTCTCTCTCTCTGTCTCTCTGGCACACATGCTTCCAGCAGCCTGCACGCGAATGAAGTAAATGTACTTTAATTTGCTCGATCTGAATTATTTTTTTTAAATTGAGATGTTGTTGAAAATAATCAAATATGCGTGTCTCTTTAAAAATATATTTTTTACCTTGACAAATTAAATTACAATAAAAATGGTCTTTTGAAAGCACTTTTGTAATTCATGGTGGTTAGAAATATGATAGACTCTGGTATTAATATGCAAGGTAAAAATTGATTCATATTTATGTTTAAATAGAAAAAAATACTGAAGACTCTTCTTACGATTTTCTTGTACAGTAATTAGTTTCATGAAAGTTTTTTTTGTCTGACTACGATATGTAGGGTAGAAAGGAGGGATCGAGTGTAGTTAAGACGAGCAAAGTAGAAATATCTGTTCTGTATATTAGTTATACATTATTGGTTCATGTAAGTAGGTTTATATAATTTTTTACGTATGGTATCGTTAAGAATGGTCAGGGTGAGAGAGAGATTTTAGTTAGCGACCAACATCGAAGTTTTTAGCGCTGGAAGAATGGTTAGGTTTTAGTGTGACTGTGAGATAGGAACTTGAAAGGAAATAAAGGCGTAGTGAACTGTAATAAAAATGGAAGAAAATCTTACAGATATGAAATAATTGAATTGGTTTCAAATTTACATACTATGTACAAAAGTGAATGAAGAAAAGACATGCAGCTTTACACATAATCATTTTTAATCTCGCTCATTAGTATAATGTATTTTACATACACGTTTCGCATCGTATATGATGTCTGTTGATGGTGAAAAATGACAGTCTATACTGGACGAGATCTTCCATCTTGAATGATAATAACTCTAACTACTGGAACCTTACCCTACGAAGAGTGTTACATGCTACTGGCTGTACCGTAACCTTCTACAGATATGTCCTTCGGTAAGAGGCGAGATGTATTTTCAGAAAGTAAAACGTAGACGAAATTTAAGGTGAAAAAAATTTGGTATCTTGGTTTACATGACTAGATAAAATAGAGAGTCAAGACACGGACTACAAATGGTTGCTTTCCTTTACTTATCAAACTATATTTCTTTGTGCTAGGAAAGAAATGTGAAATGTATATATAAATACACTTGGCAATAAAACATTAAATTTGGTAACAAAAATGTTTGCGGGATTGGATATAAGATAAAAGGATAACATTTATATTAATAACTGAAGTAAATATACGAATAGCAGTAGTTGGGAGAGGTGATATTTCAATAGTGAAGCGGTGACATCACTTACTGTGAAGATGGAAAATATTGGTGAGTGTTCTTACTGCAAGTATGTATTTAGGTGTGCGTGAAGTCGGATGATTTTAAAGTACACTCTTTTGATCTTATACATGTGGTAAACTTTCCAACTTGTATAACTCCTGCTACAGCAATGACTATTGACAATATTGTTACAAGTTTGTGACATAAACTTTATATGTGGGCAATTCCCATGAGTTCTTTGGGAAAGAGGTCTTATAATTAGAAATAAAAGAGTTAAATTAAGTACTGGATTTAATAGCTCACAAAGCTACGAAATACACAAAACAGTAATCAACTATAACTCTCACAACACAATTAGTTATGCACACAATTACTCCTGTGTCACAGACATGTTAATTAGCTTGGACAATTAAAGCACAAAAAAGTCTACCATCAATTAATTGAAAATTACAAATCACAATAAAATTCAGTCATATATCCAATCAACGGGCTTTCAAATAGGGACAATGTACAACCTTATCAGTCCGAAGTGGTGATGGCTCACCATGTGCTGCGCAGCACCCCGAGTGCACCACTGTCTTCACTCTTGACGTCTTCGGTTCGACTCCCGTCGCGCACCTCCTCTTCGCCTGTCAGCCAGCCGCAGCAGTCCTCTTGATTCGCCCAACACTGCTCCGAAGGTAGACGCCTGCCGCCTCACAGTAGACTCTGACGTCACCAAGATGTCTTCACCAGTCTCTCTCCACAGGCGTAGCACCTTCCTCTAGCACTACCAATAGCGAACTCTCCCCAAATCTCACGATTCGGCCTTCTTATACTCAGTGAAACACTCGGGGAATTACCGCATTACAGGGGTCTAAAATTAGATATTTCATCATGTTTCGGACGTGGTTTGAGTCACATACGCCGCTTCGCAGGGCAAAAACGCAGTTGGGACAGGTATCTATGACGTAGTTTCGGCGGGATTCCCACTGTGAGAAACTCGGGCTTTGAATCATGGGCCAGCCCTCAAGGTGTTTCGACACAGGCCCCATCCAGCCCGCCCTCAGAAACACAGCATGCAACACTGCCCCCTCCATAAGTCTGTTCGTCCCGAACAGACACAACAGCATCAGGTCCATCGTAGAGGGCTAATCTGTCGATGTGTACAACTTTAGGTCCTCGCCCGAGAGCCTCGACGAACAATCCGAAACACAACGTCATTGATCTTCTTCACTATTTCATAAGGGCCTTCCCAATTCTTCTGCAGCTTGGAACAATACCCCTTCTTTCTCTGAGGGTTGTACAACCACACTAGTTGACCTTCTTGAAATGTTTCATCTGGTGCATTCCTATCGTAGCGAGTCTTCATCCTGTCGGTGTTGATCCTAAGGTGTCGCCGGGCAAAGTAGTGAGTATGAACAAACTTGCGACGTAACTCGCTGGCATACACTGGAGATGCAATCTGTTCTTCCTCCGCCAGTCGTCCGAACATCAGGTCGCTCGGGAGATGGAGCTCTCTTCCAAACAGCATCCTTGATGGTGTCACCTTAGTTGCTTCATGAACAGCAGAACGGTATGCTAGCAGAAACAGTGGTACATTGGAGTCCCAATCCTTTTGATTATCAGACACAAAATTATGGATAGGTACTGCTCAAGGGTGCGATTTAGGCGTTCAACCATTCCATCAGACTGTGGATGTAGCGGAGTGGTTCCGGTCTTATTTATACCCATTATCTTCATCAATTCTTGAAAAAGGGCCGCTTCAAGATTCCGCCCTTGGTCCGAGTGAAGCTCCAATGGGACCCCAAACCTTGAGAACACATGTTCGACCAGTGCATCAGCCACTGTGCTGGCCTCTTGATTCGGTATGGGAAGAACCTCTGGCCATTTGGTGAAGTAGTCCTGCATTACCAACAAGTACCGATTGTTTCTCTCGGTTATTGGCAAGGGGCCCAAGATGTCAACCGCCATTCTCTCGAATGGGGCACCAACATTGTACTTCTGAAGACGACCCCGACCTCTGACCCTAGGACCTTTCTTTGCAGCACAGTCGTCACACATTCGGCACCATCTGTCGACATCTTCACGGCAATGAAGCCAGTAAAACCTCTCTCGAACCTTGTTAAGTGTCTTATTAATGCCGAAATGACCTCTGGGACCTTGTTCTCTGGGAGGACCAACTGTAGGTGTTCATGTCTACCATCCGCACTCTCGCAGTTCCGGTAGAGGACACCATTCTTCAGAACAAGTGAATTCCACTGTGCCCAATATGCCTTAGTTGTAGCACTCTTTTCAGATAGCTCCTGCCATTCTGGCCGGTGGTCCTGCTCTTTCCAATCAAGAATTGGGCACAAGTTAGGGTCACTTTGTTGTTCTTCTCTTATTTTGTCATCAGTCCAGGAGAACTTCCAATCGGCTGTTGATGCCTGAAGCCTTGTGGTTCTAACATAGTACACTCCTCCGCTTTTCTCCTCTTGTCGTTCACAATGGCGACAATTGGCGTCACAAGGCCTGCGGGATAATGCATCTGCATTATTATGGGAACGACCGGCATGGTGTTGGATTTCAAAGTTGTATTCTTGAAGATGTTGTATCCATCGAGCTATTTGTCCTTCGGGATTCTTGAAGTTCAGTAGCCAGCGTAGAGCAGCATGATCTGTTCGCAAAGTAAAGTGTCTGCCATATAAGTAGTGATGGAAATGTGTTATGGACTTACCCATTGCCAATAGCTCCCGGCGAGTGACACAATAATTTCTCTCTGGTTTCTGCAGTACTTTGCTGAAATATTCTAGAGACTTCTCTACTCCATCTTGAACCTGCGATAGCACAGCACCGATGCCTACATCACTCGCGTCTGTGTCCAATATGAACTCGCCTTTACTATCGGGGAAGCCCGAAATTGGAGGGGACATTAAAACTTCTTTTAATTTTATGAAAGAGTTTCACATTCAGGCGTCCCCAGGAATTTTCTTTTGGCTTCAGTAAGCTCATGTAGTGGCTTGGCAATTGTAGCAAATCCATATACAAATCGTCGATAATAAGCGCAGAGTCCAAGAAAGCTCCTCACCTGGGTCCTGTCTGTTGGTTGTGGCCAGTCTTTTATTGTCCTGTTTTTTCTGGGTCAGTCTGGATTCCATCAGCTGATATCACATGCCCTAGGAAACTAACTTTCTTTTGGAACAGGTGGCACTTCTTGGGAACCAGCTTCAGATTTGCAGTAGCCACTTTCTGGAACACGGAATCTAATCTGGTAAGGTGTTCTTCAAATGTTTTACCTGTGACCACGATATCATCTAAGTAAACTTGGCAAATA
>PNEQ01024191.1:48111-71714 GCA_003012365.1 Medauroidea extradentata | reverse complement strand
AGACATATTTTCTATTTAATTCGAGATAGTTCTAGATAATTAAGGCAGTGAATATTTATTAACTTAAACATGTTTTAGAAACTGCTATTCAAAGCTTTAAATGGAAAAAATGTTGGTGTCTTCAGAAAACTAGGATTAAGTTAGTGTAATGTTGGTAATTATATTGTCAGGGCATTAAATTCTCCTCAACTGCAGAAACTTGTATTGTTATGTTAAAACCACACTGTTTTTGCATGCTAGGAAGTGTCTAGTAAAGGTAAACTAATAAAAAATTACATAAATATATATAAATGACTGATGGTATGGCCATATGTAAACACTGCCGTTTTGTATTGGTAACTTACTCCAAAGATACGCTCAAAATATGGTAATAGACTATATGAAAAAAAGATATTTCATTTAAAAAATGTTGTATTTATTATGTCTACTATTGTTTTAAAGATTTCGGTTTAATAAGCAGGAAAGCGAAGGCCGATGGCAAAAGTAAAAGGATATCTCGGTGATAAGGCGCTGCATATAGTGGACTAGTTCCCGCGCACCAGCACGCGCTAACTCACGCTACTCACGCGTGCTTCAATGTAGAAAGCTGTTCTATGGCTTAAAATGTAGCTAAATACATTTGTCACAACATTTGTTTAGACTATTTTTTGAATACGGCCCAAACTTCTTTTGAATTAGTGTCGTAACGTGATCGTAAACTAAAATAAAATGATTAATCGATTTTATGCTGCAGATATTTATACTATAACAGCATTTATTTTTAAATAACTATACACTTTCTGATTCAACTACTCAAGACAAACAAAATAAAGTCCACAGAACATAAAAATGTTTACTAGAAAAAAAGTTACACCAACTGAAAGCCAAAGTGGTCGTATCGCTGACCCACCATCTTTGAACGCCATTTTGAGACGGAAAGCTACCGATTTCGATGTCCGCGTCTCGATATTCGTAATCAGCGGTATCAAATTAACAAAATATGTAAGTCTTAGCTTTATGTTCGAGTTGAGCCCATTTTCCTGAAAAGTGGGGTCTGGCTCATAGACTAGCATGGGCGTACCACTTGGTTGGCTAGGAAGCCATACCATGCTGACCTACTTTGTTCATGGGCCATCCGGCCTACTAGACGTCGCTTATGACCTGGCGAGGTCAAGGAAGTAGTTTCGTGGAATTCCGACTGAGAACTGACATTGCTGCTAGTCAGTAGTAAGCCACTTGCAACTTAGTACCAACGGCTTTGTTTTGTTCCCCATCTTCAGGCCTACAATTTAGTTTGCCCGACACCGTTTGTCGTGTTTTGCTGTATATTCCCGGGTAAATGAAACGTTCCTACAAGTCAAGATACGGATCAAAATTATTTACCTATGTCCCCAACAGCTATAACTCAAGTTCAAATAAAAATAATCTGTATTTTGCTCATGTGTATAAATAGAGAATGACTACGTATACAGGAACACACTTGTGAGCCGAGTCCATTCGAACATTAAAAAAAGTAAAAATAAAAAAATACCTTAATATGACAAAAGAGCATTATCAAATTATGTATTATTTCCGAAGAACTTAGTTAATATTTTCGCTGTGTCAAGACTTTTGAACACAATACCAAAAGTTGGAAATTTTTCCACATTTAAATTCAATATAAAGGATAATGTTTTGGATATGTATAGAGGGATAGTGTCCACATTATTGGACATGTTTTTTTATTGGTGAATAGGTACAGGGGCACTGGAACGTATTTGAGTTGGATGGGGGGTACAAGGTGTCGTGAACCAAAATAAAAGACAGAAGCGGGTGGTCCGGGATCCTCCCCTGAGAAAATTTCAGTTTCTAGGTGCAAAATTGTGGTATTTAAGCAGTTTTTAAACCTAAAAATACAACGTGCAGTTGGCGGAAATCTTTGTATTTTGAAAAGTGCAATTTATGGTTGTAAATAAATTAAACTTTTATTATTTTGGAATTTCCTGAATTTACTTATTAGTATCTCTAATTACATATTATTAAATTATGCAAGCAATTTAATCATAATTTATCATTAAATGCGAAAATTAAATTATACTGGTGTGAACGAAGACGTTCGAGAAATAAATCAAATGTTAAAATAAAATACTAATACTGTTTGATGATAATCTATACTGACAGAAAATACAATTTATAAATTTAAATAATCCTTCTTGATTTATGTATACTTGGTTACCAAACCCTTAATCGCTGTTTGACTACTAAGGGGAAAAAATACGTGAAATGTGGTTTTTAATATTCCTCCAAATCTAGCAAACTCTTCAAGATATGTAGTTTGTTTTTGCTTCAAAATAAATGTTACATAAATACCCGAAACGTAGGTTCTGGATTTTTTTTTTTAATTCGATTCCCATGAGATGGAAAGGGAGAAAACCTGGTATTATAATAATCGTTTACGTAGCTGGAAACGAATGGGCTGCAATTGTGATTTTTGCGTTACTTGGATACTTATACAAATGTCTAAAATAGGATTTCAAGACGTTTGTAAATTCGATATTTTAGGGGATGTGAAGATGTGAAAAAATTTTCGATTATTTCCCCAAATATATTAAACAAATAGAGATATATAAGTGATTTTAACTACAGGATTGCACACGAAAATATCCAAAATACATTTTTATGATTTTGCCAAATTCGACCCCAAAAGGTAAAGAAAAAATCGTAAAATGTGTTTTTGATTCGTAAACGATATGTATCGTCATCGACACTGTTAAAATTGTAGACATCGATGTAATATTTGCTTAAGATTGATGCTACTGGAATGCCTGGTTATAATAATACGACTTTTTGAGATCCGACACCTACGGAAGTGAATAGTAGTGTAAAAGATGAAAAGTGTTTTCAATTAATCGATGATAGCCTATGTGTTGGAACCTGCGGGCTACGGTTGTATTTTTAAATTCTACACCCACAAAATATTCTAACATGTTATTCAAGTTTTTTTCTAAATTCAGTCTTTGTGGGAGTGAAAAAACGTGGAAAGCGTTTTAGAAATATCCTCGATTTAGGATTTCAAGAAGCTGTAAATTATATATATAAATAAATACATTCATGCACATTTATATAATTATATAAATAAATATATGTATGTGTATTTGTAAAAATCTAAAAAATTATGATGTCGTACTATATCAGGTGGTACATTATACGAAACAGATGTGGAAAAATCTAAACGGACCAGGTTTCATAGTCCAAAATGGTATCACTTAATATGGTGTACCCTTGAAAAGAAACTAAAGATCATCCCATGTAAACCAGAGAGCACTAGGATAAAATAAGGGTACAGTGAAAAAACATTAGAATAGGTAGGCCTAATGTGAAAGAAGTAATGGGAATGACAATCGTAAAATAGATCCTGCTGCTCTAGATTCTACAGTGCCTATGCCGGACTTTAAGCAACAAGGACGAGTTCAACTCCGGATTTTATATGTGATATATATAGACACACACACACAACGATTTTTACTTGAAAACTACACATAAATTAAGGAAACCGGAGTTTACTCACCTCCGTATTTTCTAAAAGGTATTTCAGACACAAAACTGTTGTCGGAAAATGTGTCACCCCTGAATTGGCTCAACTCCGGAATTTTTGTATTGCTATGTATATGAAGTTGTACAGGAATCAGGTTATAACGTATACGACAACCGGAATTTAATAATTAACTTTTGGCCATATTCCGGATTAATTTGCTTGTTTTTCCTTTCTTGACATGCGGAATTATGTCAATCCAGAATTGATTCAACCCCGAATTTTCACATACCTTCGCTGGAATTAAGTCAATCGGAAATCGACTCAACTCCCAATTTGAGTGAATACCATTATAAACACGAAAACCGTACGGTAATAAGTCAAACAAAGTTTACTCAACTACGCAATTTCCATAACTTCTTCTGCAACTCGAAAATTATTCCGAAATCATATCAAGCGAGAAATTATTCAACTTCTGATTTTCGTGCGTGTAAAACCTTACCGGAACTAAGGCATTTAGACACGTCAATTTTGGTTCTCTGTACCTTGAATCAGTTTTACCACTGCCCACTTAATTACTAAGTTACGATTATTGTAACGCAAACATTTAAGTACGAAAACGAATAACCAACGTTCAGTATTGGCGTACCAGAATTCTCAGTGATCCAGTACTATGGGAACACAGGTACAAATAAAATTAACGTCGGACACATTAATATTACATTGCAGCGAAATTAATCGTAAATAATGATCCCGCGATAAATCACTCTATTTGATCATGATAATATGCGTAGCATTTCAAAGGGAACATCTCAAGATCATTTTCATCAGTGTATAAATACATAATTATTAATATGAGGATGTTTCATATTATCTAAAACTTGTCGGGTGTGAAAATAATTCTTGCAATCATCCCGAAGAAAACGTTTACCAATCCCGTTACATTAGAGATTTAACTTAAGGCTAGTTTACACAAAAAAAACAGCAACAATGTTATTTACAAAATGTTAGTTACAAAAGTGTTGGCTGCTAATTCCAAATTATGGCACACTATTTTAACGTTGAAAATAAATGCGTTATAAATATTGATGAAGACACCAATGTTACTAACACAAATAACAAGAATGACAAACGGACGTTAAAAACAAAATGTTGACTACACAAATACAAGCAACATTGCTAGCAACATTTGTTATCAACATCGTTTGAGCGAAACAGCCCAAGAAGGAATCGAGAAAATTATGTTATTAACAGTGTTTAAAATATTCCAAAAATCCATAACTTTTTTGATAGCAAATATTTTTCACAAAATGTTAGTGACATACGTTATTAACTTTTATTGGAAAATAGTAACAATGTTAATATCAGAATGTTGGCCACGATATTTAAAATACGATGTTACCAACAATTTTCAAGCACTTCTACAACATATATTAGTAACTTGGTTTAACAGGTGTTATAAGCAATGTTATAGCTGGTGTAAACTAGGCTTTAGTTATATGCGATCAACTAGCATAACTGTGTAATGTGAAAGCAGAGAGAGAGAGCGAGAGAGAGAGACTGTTTCCTGTTTCGGTACTATGCGGTTACAATGTTTGCTAGGTTAAAAAAAGAAAAAAGGTTATGTGCATGTGCGTCCAACTTTTTTTTGTTGTTCGTTTACTACATGTGCCTTTGTAAACAGTTGAACAAAAATAGTCTTCTTTCTGTCATGTAAGGCGCAAAATGCTACAATGGTTTGTGGAGACCATTTTGCACCTAAATGTTTTACTGTTTTCTACTCTTTTCTAGTGATAAATTCGAGTCATTGAAAGGTTTGTAGGCCCCATCAATAAAACAAATAGTCGAACAAACTTAAATTTCAACTCAACATTTCTAACAAATATATGCTGAATATTTTGTTTTATCGATATTACAAACTCTCGAGTGTACAACGTGGGCCAGCATTAATGTTTCAATATCCAGATAGTAATTCTTTAAAGGAAATTGAGTGGTGTTATTTAGACCAACAATATTGTGTGGTGAAAATTACGGGAGATAGGCAACGAATTTGAAATAAATTAATGAAAGAATTTAAGGAAGTAATGGCTACGTACCTTCCAGTATTGGTACGATGTTAGAAAAATCAGAGATAATTAATATGCAAACAAGAAGTTATCAAAATAGCTACCAAACCTACTTTCTTAAACATGGGTGTAAATTCACTCTAAAACTGAAAATAGTTTACTTACATATAAAAGTATCACATAATAATGCATTAATATGTCTCATGCTAACTTCTAGCATAGTGAACTTACACCAATAAGGTTAGTTAAATCCAAGTTAGATAATAAAGTGTATGCATTCTAAGTTTGCTCTACCGATCCTATAGTTATGACATACATGCACTAAAAAGTATGTATTCATGTCGTAAAATCTTCGAAACTGGGAGATATGTGTATATATATATATGTGTGTGTATATATATATATATATATATATATATATATATATATATATATATATATATATATATACATATATATATAATTACTAAGCACAACATAATCCAATAAATTTAGGCCTACTCTGGTATTACCTTACTTACTACTAAATGAGTACTGGAGCCTGAAACAGCTCTGGAAAATGTTCCTCAACTAATTGATGTGATAAAAAATTTAAGGACAACAGTTTACGCAAACTGAGAACGGCAGGAACAAAAAAACTGAAATCTTTGCAGTAGGTAATATATAAGTACTGAGTTAGATTAGATTCAGATTGTTTATTTAGGTATCACATGTGACAAAGATATTTTACAACTCCACCACTGTGTAACGAAATGAACAAAAATTTAAAAGTATTGTCACTTTATTAAGTAATACAGCCTATGAGTACGTACTAAGTTTGACGAAATTCTGAAAAAAATCTATTATGTTTTTTAAATGTCACAGTAGAAAACTAACGATAGAAAATTACGTTTCTTCACAAACCACAGAAATTTATATAGCAAATACATACTTACTTTTTTGTAGATCCTAGTGTTGTAATCAGAAGACATAAGCACCCAGTTGAAATGAGCTGGAGATACTGAACTCGACAAGAAGTATGGACGTTGGTAGAACTTTCTTAAGGCTTTAACAGCATTGATGTCACAATTCTGCCTGAAAAGCGGGTAAACGAAAATGAAATTTATATTCCTTACCAAATGTTACATAGAAGTACAAAATGAAAATTCATTGTGCAGGAAAATGTTGAGAAGCTATATAATACCATGTCATTTAAATTACAAGTTAGTAATTTGCAACGCGTACAATTGATAAATTATGTGTAACTATGTCGTTATATAATATTGTTGCTGAAATATAGTGGTTTCCTTAAAATATTTTTGAGCTATGAATAAACAGGATGTTTCTTAAATAGGGGGACAAACTCCGCATACGTGTTCCTCACGGAAAACTATGACGAAAACATATTTTGCATTTTTCACCTAAACATAATGTTAAGGAAATAATGGGCCTCTGAACATCGAATTTTAAAACTGTATTTTCACAAAATATCGAAAACTAATTGACATAAAAATTCAATATTTTCACCATTGATTAACGCTATTGGGATCTGCAATCCTACAGAAAATGCTGGTTGAAAACTTCCGCCCTTATGAAAATAGCAGGGGGGCTACCCTCTAATTGCGTATAACTTTTTTACCGTCCGGATACACAGCATACAGCATAGGCAATAGTGCATTCATGTGTTTATTTTGTTGTCTTTCTTGAATTGTTGATGGTGCACATTCAACGTTACCTACATGTTTCTAACTCACGATACCATTGTTTCGGGAACTCTATCGCTGTAGCTTTATTTGTGATTTGAAAGAAAACTATGATTCCTAGACTATTGCAACAAGAGGACCCTTTTTTGTTAGACAAGTAGCATTACTCAATAAACCATTTTCAGATGTTCGAAAATCCGGATGGCAAAAAAGCTATATGCAATTAGAGGGTAGCCACCCCTGCTATTTTCATAAGGGTGGAAGGTATCAACCAAAATTCGCTGTTGGTTTGCAGATTCCAGTAGCATTAAGCAGTGCTGAAAATATTGTAGTTTTATGACAATTAGTTTACGATATTTTGGGAAAATACTGTTTTAAATTTCGGTGTTCAGAGGCCCATTACTCCCTTAACATTGTGTTTAGGTGAAAAGTGCAAAATATGTTTTCGTCATACTTTTTTCGTGAGGAACACGCAAGCGGAGTTTGTCCCCCTATTTAAGAAACATACTGTACAAAAGAAGCAATCTTCGGTTGGGCCAATATTTGCTCCAAAGTTGGGAAAATGCTACAAAAATTACATTAGCCTGATATAAAATGATACTCGGGCCTACATTGGCCCAACATGATATTCTGTACCAACTCGAAAACATTTAACAAACAATAGCCCAAAATTGACGCTATAAGTTTGGACCAATACCATAACGTCATGTGAGATTTTAAATGTCGGCATTATGTCTATTATATGCAAAGTGCCAACTGTCGAGTAATGTTGGACCAACATGGCCAAACACTGACTGAACAAAACTTCATTAAGTTTGATGTGAACCGTGTTTGCGGGCTTCTCCGCGACCGTCTACCATGTTAACTGCCCGCATGGGAACCCTACATCCCTCAGATGATTGTTGGACTCATCCAGCTACGAGCCATCGCCACCTAGCTTGCTATCAGTAAAATTTAAATAAATAAAAATAAGACTATAAGTAATTTAAATATAAAAATTAAATGTATCGTAATAATTTCAAGGATTTAGTTAATTAGTATCTTCATATGGGCTAGCAGTTCAGTTTAGATTAATATTCGTAGTAGGACTTAGCAAAAATAGAG
This sequence comes from Medauroidea extradentata, assembly GCA_003012365.1. Taxonomy (NCBI): domain Eukaryota; kingdom Metazoa; phylum Arthropoda; class Insecta; order Phasmatodea; family Phasmatidae; genus Medauroidea; species Medauroidea extradentata. The sequence continues at coordinate 63,372 of PNEQ01024191.1, read as the reverse complement.
TAACTCAGTATATTTTTAAGGCTTCAGTAATATTCATCATTATTATTCATCAGGGTTCAGAAGTAATCACCCTTACTCATTATTTTTGTTTTTGGCACGCACCAACCGCAAGTAGTGGTACGTACGCCGCCATCATGGCAGTGTCCGTGTAGCTTCTAAACTAGCAGGACGTGACGGGCGGTCGTGAAACAAATAAATAATTTATGTTATACGAGTGTTTTATTTGCGTGTGTCGACCCCCGAAGACATAACGAGGCGTCACCCTGGCCTAAACAAGGGTGCAGCATACAGTGTGTGTTGAGTGATACAAAACCAGCAGGACATCAGCGACCAGCAGGGTAGCCGCTGGGCCGTCCACAACACTTCCTGAGGCTAGTATCTCATGCTCGCGTTCCGCCGAGCTGGCCTACTATGCGGAACTGGCGCCTAAGGGTACATTCATCTCACATTTCTCCCCTGATTGCAGCATCGCCAAAATCCCTGCACACTGGTCGAATCATGTTGATATAATAATAGGAAATATAAGCTCTCGTGCACAGCAAAATTTACCTGAAGTGAGTAAAAATGTCCATTACCAGCACATTGCTATTAAACCCACGACCTCAGCATTACTAATCCATTACCTACCTTACTCTACAATGCAGATTTGAAAATTTGGTAAACTTATTAGATATCATAGCTAAGCAATCCTGCTAATGAATAATCTCTAACATGTAGGTCCCAAATGTTCCATTTGAATTTGGTGTGACTCGTCTATATTTCTATGTTTACGCTTAATACATTACAGTAGTTTGTTTCGGTACGTTTTGTGCAGGAGTCCGAACGAGGTTTCACGGCCGAGTATAGTGCCACACGCCTTGTAGTGACTTCACTGCAGCCATCTTGAATTTGACCTTGACTTTTTTGCTCAAAATAACCTTTTTGCCGAAAAAATTTCCAAAAATTCTCCCAAAATTTCCTTCGTACCATAAAAAGTTCCTCTTTTCCTTAAAAAAAAAAAAACTTCCTTTTCTCCCCTTGACTCATCGAAATTGCCTTGGTGCTTATCTCAAAACCACGATGACCAAATTGTCTTCTCTAAGCTGAATAGTTTTTTGGACATGAGACTAAGCACCGAGCATCAATATAAAATTAATCGATAATTTTATTTATAAAATTACTTTTTAATCATACATTTTTATTATTGTCTTTAGATTATTAAACTACTTTAACATTATACTTAAATGCATATACTCATTAAATTTACATATTGGGACCCAGTCATACCTTTCTTCATGTAAAATGAAACAATATACTTATTAATTTAAGTAAAAAGTAATTATTATTAAACTTTTTAAAACTATATATGATATTTTATGTAAGTGTAAGTACAACAAACATTGGTTAGTTACGGATATCATCTTAGCAATACTAAACATCTTTCCAATAACACCAATACAAAAAAAAATATTTATAAAATCTAAAAAAAAACCTACGTTTATAAAATATGATTTGTTGATTATAATACACTAAAGATATTTTCATATAGACACCTACCGACTACACGCAACCATCCTTCCCTCACAAACTCAGCCATACCCGATGGATTTCCGAAGAATTTAATCATTCAATTATTATAAACATTTGTAAATACATTTGATACACACTAGAAAATTTCTTTGGCCCTCGACATCTTACAAACATTTCGGACATCATCCAAACAGCATCGCACTCAACAATGATCTGATGTGCGTATTGTTTAATCGTACTGCTTATACGAACCCCCTCCCCACCACTTTTTATACCCACCCTACCACACTACCAACCACCACCTACCACACATTCCGCCACCTTCCTCCCCGAATACAACACCCTGCTACCCTCCTCCACAACAACCCTTCCCCATAAACATCCTCCTTCACAATCCACCACGCAGCAAATACCCTCAAACCGAATTCCCTACCTTCCTTATTCTTTACGTATGCATAGATACGAATTTCTCTCTTCACAACTACCAGTTACATATACTCTCGAGCAAAACATTATCACATCAGCATCCATATAGTATCAGGTATTTCAGATTCACATGAGATTATTTTCTAATCTGTCTCTATATTCTTACTCATTAGAAATAAAACGTATTAAAAATAAAAAATTTAACATATACTATTCCACACATAATTATTTAAATAGCAATGCTTTCCCCACAAAACACACAAAGTAAAAAAAACACAAATAAAAAAATTGATTTTATTTTCAACATATATAAGAAACATACTATTACATGTTTTCCATCCACTCAGGAAACCATTGAAAATATTCACAATCGTTTTCTAAATCGTCTGATTCATAATATTGTTATATCCAGTCAGGCATATATAAGCCTATATATATATATATATATATATATATATATATATATGTGTGTGTGTATATATACTGTCTGTATATTGCCAAAAGGGCCAATATCACATTTGTTGCAATGTGATATTGGCACATTAAGCAGTGTGCCATAAGGGCCAATATCATATATTTTAAAATGTGGGTTTGTCCCTTTTGGCAATAAACCGACGATATATATATATATATAAATTTCTTTACATAAAAAAACATGCATTTGTACACTTATCAGCTTCATGATGTCGCAATGCCAACTTGAATACAAAGTCTTCGCAGCAGAGGTGACAGCTATAATTCGATGATTCAGCTACAGACGTTGTCAGCAATGTCGAGGAAATCCCAAACACTGTCGAAATAGTCGCCAACACTAGCGATCAGCTCGTCACCACATCAAATATGGTCACAAACCCCGGCGAAGATGTCATAGGGGTGAAGTGATCGGAGCCCTAGGTGAAGAGGTCGTCATTTCTGCTGAAGTGGTTAAACAGCTCGGTCATACAACTCGTCATCACGAGCGAAGGATTAGCCAAATGTTGCATGACTGCAACCATCTAATCAAGAGTAAGGTAAACCAACACATCCTGTACATTGTTTATTCTGTAGCGAGGAGAATTAATTTTTTTCGTAGTTGAATATTATACATAACACCCAGCGTCAGGCCTGAAACTATCATAGCCGTCTGTACTTCCTCACAGCAAAATTTTCTAATACTATTTTCGATGCTATTTTCAATTTCATCAATGTTATAAAGAAATTATTAGCAGCCTTGAAAATTTTCCTTCGTGTGACTTCATACAGCTCAATTTTAGTGTAATCGTACTCCAACCATACAGCTATTGTAGTTCAGAGCTCTATGATTTTCCAACTTTTCTGTGGGTAGCTGTGTTAAATTTTCTTTCTTACTGTTTATTAATCAATAAATGTATTTCGATGTACCTTACGAGTTCGTTGCAACATATGTTGTCAGACTACCTCGGAAAACATATTCCTAAAGTACACGTACATTCATTTTATAAGGCATATCAGCAACATTTTTATTCGCAGCAGCTTTAGCTTCACGTATTCTTACATGTTTGTTGTACACATTTCGGCAGATTCGCTCTTGATTGTTAGATGTATCCTAGCACTTGAACCTGAGCCTACACTTGTAACATACCATCGTTAAAAATGTCCAGCATGTCTTCTTAGAACATTTTGTACTAGTCCCATGTCACCTGGCGTTACAATTGTACCTAAAAGACTTGTCAATGTATTGGCTTTGATGACATTTAGATGGTGTGGTCAAGGATTCACTTTGAAAAATTGAAGAACTCGGTATCTCGGGCAGTGTCACTGTGGGGGTTGTAGGGGTATCCAGTGATATTTCTACTGGTTCAGGAGCACCCCACGAAGTCGTACCAGAATTGGTCAATGGTACCACATAAGACAGGTCTTCGGCCGAAGAAGTCGTTGTGACCGTCGGTGATGTAACTGCCCCGGTCCACGAATAAGACGCCATATCACTCGAGAATGGTAGTGAATGGCTCTCGTCCATTGCAAAATCTCTCATTATGACAGCACAAGATTCAACAGGTTCTAGGCAATGCTCTTACTACAGTATCTGCTGACAAACTAACAACCTCACCTATACCTACCTATTTATATAGTAGCTTTAGAGTATGAGTGATTGACGATCATAACATAACTTGATAACATTTCGTCAGCCTGATGTTATCTATGCCAGTGATAAAACCTCCTCCTCTCGCATATTATGCTTGACACTATCTTGACATTTTTTATAGTTCCTAGGTGACCACTTTCAAAGTTTTGTGTGTATTAATGAAAATAATATCCCTAACATACATTACTATTTTCTCACATTTTATTATTTAACTTACTTAAAAAACAAACAACCAAGTCACGTCACATTAACATCCTCGGGATACAATCATTCAGGATACTGTTATTCAGGGTACTATCTGGCTACAATCCATCTGGATACTATCTGGATACAATTGTCTTCTTCTGCACCTCTCCAATTGTAGAGTTCCAGCACTAATTCCTTCACATCTTGTTCGTGATATTTCGTGACTCGGTTCGTGACTTTTCATGAATTTTAATGACTCCTTCGTCAATCTTAGCAACTTCTTCATGACTTTTCGTGACTTGTTCGTGTCTTTTCGTGTTATTTCGCATCTTCTTCGTGAATCTTCGCAACTTCTTTGAAAGTCTTCCCTACTCTTTTTGTGAATCGGGATCCGCCAACTTTTGGACCATTAACCAAGCAGTCAAGTTAACATGTCTGCTTTCAGTTTCATCTATGTTATAAATAATCAGTGACCATGTTTTGACATATATATTCATGAACCTTACTTGACAAAATGTGTACGGATAAAAATTTTCTGGTTGCTCAAAGAGTAATAATAAATGTGTTATTTCGCAGTCTAATATCGGTTTTCCTAACTACATGTATGACGTTGATGGACGCAAATACGTATGGGCCATACGATCCTTAATGCTCGCTGATGAGTTTAATAAAGTGTCTTTCATAATGGAATTTTAATTTAAGAGGCAATTATAAATTCGATTTAATCTGTTGATAAGTGAGCATTGAATTATAAGATACACCTTTCCTCAGCATAAAAATTATGTAAGAAAAGTCACCACAGACTACAAAGAAAATGGAACGAAGCCCCCTATCAGTGTCGGTACTGCAACAAGGCATTCATTTCTGGCTGTAATGCTTACAGACATCAAACTAGATCATGTGCTGCTATGAGTGTGGTAAACAGCTTTCAAGGGCCGATAATTTTTTTTAAATACACATAAATGACTACAAGAAAAATACACCTCAGTCTGCTGAAATGTCATTATTGCATTAAACTACTAGTTGTGCTTATCTACATGTGGCTGAAGTAGCAAGAAATATAATATTTTGAAATTAAAATTTTAAAACAACATACACACTGATAATTTTATGATGTTTTTTTTAAAATATTTTTCACAGCATTGTGAAAGGATGGAGCAAGAGACTAGTAGATATTTGGGAAGCTGTGGTCTTAGAGAGTGGTCTTCGTATGAATACAGATAAATATTTCAGGTTTAGTGAAACCAGAAGTTGGTGAATCCTGATTCACAAAGGTGTGACGAAAGTTCGCGAAGAAGTTACGACGATGCACGATCGTGTCAAGAAGAAATAACGAAGAAGCTGCGATAGCTGCGGTATTCTTAAAAGGAGTCACAACAAATCACGAAAAGTCACGAACGAGTCAAAAAAGTCACGAACAAGTTATGAAGGAATAATTTATTGAACTATATGACTGGGTAGGTGTAGAAGACGAAAAGTAGTATCCTGAGAGTATTCAGATGGATAGTATCCTGATGGTATCCGGATAGTATCTAGGTGGACAATATCCAGATGGATAGTAATCACATAGCATCCAGATGGTTGGTATGTAAATGCCATGTCTATATGTCACACAACGACCATATTAAGTGATGATGGTTTTGGTAGGGTACTGAAAGAATGTTTACTTGCATGCATGTAAGTCTGTCAAAGCAGTTTTGTTTTTCCATGCTTTTAATGTAATGGATTTGCAGTGGGGAAAGACTATAGAAAGACTATACCTTGTTAATTAGCATACAGGTTGTACTGTGTGTGTGATATGTGGAGGCCTTACGGTTCTGGTTGCATGCGGCTAGCTAGATACAGACTTATGGAACGAAAGTACGTGATTTTCCGTATTGTTTAGTTACATAGACTTATTAATACACTCTATAAGAATTTTGTATATCGTTTAGTGACATAAACATATTAATATAGTTTATTTGTTTGAATACTGATACAAATTCATGTTTCTAGAGAAATTTAGTCTGTACATTCAATGCTCGGTTAGGATATATGAAATGAAACGGTATAAAAGTTTCAACTTGAAATTATGAAACAGTCACTACAGTATATACTGAAACGAAAGCTTATAAACTGACGAATTGTCACCGTGGTATAGTGGTCATGGCTGACTTATGGGCGTGTGATTTGACATGGCATTTGGTGAAAGACACAGGTTTACTTACGATACTTGCTTCGCAGTTCTGTATCGTATTTTCTTTCTGCCTGATAGTATTAGGATCCCTGGACGTATTAGGTTACCGTGCTTCATTAGGTTAGCTAGCATAAATTACGTGCGAGGTATAAGCAAATGTTGTAATCAGAACAAGAATGGTTAATGTCTACATATGATACTTGATTGGGATAAGAATATGTGTTTAGGTCTGTACAGTATATTCGTCTAACAAGTAGGATATAAACATTTTAGTTTCCCTTAATGTGTTTGTCTGCAATGTGGGGGTGAAATAAGTACATGAGAAAATTTATTTTGATAGTTGTACAGGGGACAAATATAAGAGAGAACATTGAGTACTGGCATAAGTATTGGAATGTATGTGTTTGTTTTGAATTTAACACACACTTATATTATATAGTAGGTTAGATCTGATAAAAAAAAGTTTGTGTGCTGAAATGGATTTAAGCTTCTGGTCCATTAGAGTAAAATGAAAATGCTTTACCACAGATCTAACAGAGCAGTGATAACCTACTTGATACCTTCGTCTTAGGTGATTAAGTGATGTGTGTGTGTGTATGTATATATATATATATATATATATATATATATATATATATATATATATATATATATATATATATATATATATATATACAGGATGACCCAAAAATACTTCCGATATTCACACAGGTTGTAGTATGCAACAAAATAAAACCGAAAACAAGTGCACTGTTCACATAAACTCAATTTTAAGAAGGTTGTGACCAGTTAAAAATGAACATTTAAAACTGTATTTTCCCAAAATATGGGAAACTACGCCAGATACAAAAACAATATTGTCAGCGTTGCTGAATGCTGTTGGGATCTTCCACTCTTAGGAAAATAGCAGTGGTGGCTACCCCTAATTGCATACAACTTCTTTACAGTTAGGTTTTCCATACATTTGAAGGTGGTTTGTTGAGTAATGTTACCTGTCTAACAAAAAATGTACAACTGTCTAGGCACCATCGTTTTCGTTCAAATAACAAATGAAGCTGTGGCAGTAGTCCCAGAAGCAACTATTAATAAGTGTCATGTCGATGTTTGACACTGTAGTGCTCACATCTAATTTCACATGCACGAAGTATTGCGTATGATCGCAGGCAAATAAGCCACTGGGTATGGTGTAGTAAATGTAGTGTCCATGAACACCACGTCCCATAACTACCCTTCACAACAGGTGCTCGGTGTGACTGCCATCCATAGCAATGCAGCCCTCTACCCGACGTTATGCATAGACTCCCTCATTCGTTGGAACACCCCTGGTTGCTGCCAGATTACTTCGCAGGCATGTTACACACGTTCCCTTAGTGTAATCACATCGTGTATGGGGACTGCATACACCATGGACTTTACATGTTCCAACAGTCAAAAATCTAATGGGTTAAGATCAGTGGAACGGGAATGCCAATGTATTGGCCCTCTCCGACCTATCCATCGCTCATGAAAGGCCCGCGACGTACCTGTAGCTGAAAATGGGCTGGTGCCCCGTCATGCATGAACCACATGTGCCGGCATTCTTGTAGTGGGACATCCTCCAGCAACAAAGGAAATTGGCTCCGAAGAAAGTTACGATACCTAAAAACCATTCAATGTGTTGTGTAGAACGTAGGGACCTACGAGTCTGTTTCCGTAAATGCCTGCCCAAATGTTGATACTAAACCTGTGCTGGTGTCTTCTGTCGTCAGTTGCGTTCGGGTTTGCATCAGCCCATACTTGAGTATTACTGAAATTGATGATACCATCTCTCGTGAAACCTGCCTCATCTGTGAGCAACACCGTCGTGAAATTCAGATCGTGTGCACATATTTGGAGAAACGTCTGGCAGAATTGCAGTCTGTCTGCCCGATCTTGTGGCAGCAGAGCCTGGACACGCTGCACATGGAAGGGATACAGTAACTGTTCATGAAGGACCTTCTACACTACAGATTTTGCAGCACCTTCTGCTGCAGGTATCCGTCGGACACTGGTTCCGAGATTCGCCTCCACATGTTCTAATACCCGTTGTTCCATATCCGGTGTGCGAGTTGTTTGAGGTCTCCGACGATCCCGTGTTCGTGAAGCAAAGGATCCCGTTTCAGAAAGGTGCTGGAACAGGGTACTAAACATCTTTTCTGGTGGTGTACGGCATCCTGGATATTTGGCGGCATACACAGTACGTGTCCGTCGGTTGCTTCCATGTGCCTGCCCATAGCAGTAGACCATGTCCGCCATCTCCTGTGTCGAATTATTAGACCTCCATTATGTGATGCGACCTGAACAGAAGGATACGAACACACATTACTAGGGACCCTGGTTTTTCGCGAAAAGAATTTTGCCCCTCTTTGACTCAGTGCCTTACGTGCACATCTGCAGCTCTGCTTCAAGTGGGGCAAAATTCTTTTCGCGAAAAACCAGGATCCCTACACATAGCAGTACAGCAGTGTCACTACAGTGCATGCCCCATTTCAACACTACACTGGTGCACGACATCGAATGAACATACCTGACAGATAGAGCAATGTACGTACTGTAGCAAGCTATGATACTTGTAACGGTCCATATATTGAATTCTTGATGCATACACAAACAAACACGATGTGCTACATGGTTTCAAAAGTCTCGTGTCCGTATTCGTTACGTGCCAAAGAGCTCGGTGTGCAAGATATGCTCCTCATACTAACACCACAACTCGGGAGACATTACGTATACGACGAAACGCGTTGCCTAATGATATTGGGATCTTCAAATCAACAGCAAATCCTGCTTGATACCTTCCACTCTTATGAAAATAGCAGGAGTGGCTACCCTATAATTGCATACACATTTCTTACTGGCAGAAATCCCGAGCACACCTGTGCGCATAACACAAACAAAATCAGAAAAATACATCTGTTGCAATACACAAAACTTTACGAACGTTTTCCCAACTGACGATATCATTATTAATAGTTGCATCTGGGACTATCGCTGCAGCTTCATTTGTGATTTGAACGAAAACGATGGCTCCTAGACAGTTGCAACAGGAGCACATTTTTTGTTATACAGGTAACATTACTCAACAAACCAACTTCAAATGTACGGAAAACCTGACGGTAAAAAAGTTGTATGCAATTAGGGGGTAGCAACCCCTGCTATTTTCCCAAGGGTGGAAGGTATCCAGCACCATATGCTGCTGGTTTTAATATCTCAATAGCATTAAGCAATGCTGACAAAACTATTTTTCGTATGTGGCGAAGTATCCCAAATTTCAGGAAAACACGGTTTTAAACGTTCATATATAACTGGTCATAACCTTCTTAATATTGAGTTTAGGTGAACAGTGCACAGCATGTTTTCGTCTTCTCTTGTTGTATACTACAACGTGCATAAATATCGGAATGTATTTTCGGTTTGTGGACATCCTATATATATATATATATATATATATATTGTTTATCTTTCTACAGTTTCACGTAATTTATATGTTACTTGTATTTGACTTCGTTTCCATTTAAATGCAAATGTAAATACAGAAGAAGAATTTTTTGTACTGTTTGTTTGCAAAATGCTGCAAAAATATTTTACAATTTCACATTACATAAATAATTGTCCTCTTCAATACTGCAAATTGTCGTGTATTATTTACACATATCATGGGTAGAGATGGTGGTATATCGCTAAAATGTTTTGTGCCAACATACCATTAAAAATTCTGTAGTTAATTGCAACGTATATGATAGGGTGATTTACGACTGACTCAGCGTAGCTGTCTGCGGACCAGTAACAGGGATAAAATATTACAGTAGTGGGATTCTTATCGTCTCAGTCAAATAGGGCAACAGCTTCATACACAAGCGAAAGTCAGCAATATTTTGTTAAACTAAATGTTCATTGAAACCAAATAAACAGTCAAGTTTCCCTATACACCATCGTCTCTAACCATTGGTTATAAAAAATTAAAGACTAACTGTTCTAATATTCAACTGATTTAACAATTTTCACTGGCGTCTCCTCTTTACCAATAGTGTTAAAGAGTTTCTCTTTTTCTTTAGTGATAAACGATGTGGTAAAAAGAAGGCGACTAAATTGTTTCCCTTCGGAAAGGTATCCTTTCAAACTTTTGGTGTCAGAAGTGTAGCTGAGTAGAAACTGGAAAGATATCCTTTCCAATTTCTTAAAATGTTTTAATTTTAATGACAATACGGACTGGAAAGATATGCCCTCGGAAAGGTTACCGTTCAGGATTTTCTATGCAATGTTACAATTAAAAATAAACTGGAAAAGTTACCTTTCCAATTTATTAAAATGTTTTATTTAGTTCTATAAAATCCTGAAATATATCCCCTTGGAAAGGTAATTTTCCCAGTTCGCGACATGGTTGTGCTAGCTCGCAAAATCCTGAAAGGTATCCCCACAGGAAACATATCAAAAACTGGTTGCCAGCCAATAAGTGTATCGATACAAGCACCTATATAGTTCCTCAGTTTCATACTAGGTGGTACTGGCAGGTAGTGTTCATGAAATTCTTTGGCAAAGAAACCGCATATATAATGTAACATGAATTAATTTTGTTTTATTATTTGCGTAGCGATTTGATTTGTTTAAACGAGTTTCATCCTCGCAATTTTTTTCTAGCTATTCATTGACATATGCTTCGATAGTACAATTTTCCTTATGTTATACAAACGCTGTATTTTACGTTTGATTAAATTTTTAAGATGACTTTTTTGCGCATACTCATTCATCCGGTGAATTAGTAACTTATTTGGTAGCCTTGATAAACCAACGAATGTACGACACATTACTATACCTCGTATATTTCATACCTACATTACATTAAATAAGATGCTGACTACAAGAATGCTTTGAAACTTCATAACCATTTTCACATATATCCATAATTTTTTTTTTCTGTTGACACAATGGTGTATCATACATGAAAAAATATTTAATATTCTCTTGCTCATATTGTATAATTTACTTTGACACTACATATATAATCTCTCTATCTAAAATTAACAGTCCACTCACATACTCGTCAACACACAGTCCAAACCTCTGGACCTCGATATGTAAATTTTTGAAAGGGGCTTTCTCTTACACCGTAGACACCAACTCTTAAGGTTTTTTTTTCTTTTCGAAATAAAAAATTATGATAAGTTAGTGAAATGTGGTGAAATATGTTTTTCTATGAATCCTCAATAGTGCTTAAACCAGTATTACGTAATTTTTCTGTACTTTTTATTTAAAAATTAAGGTGGTGAAAAGTTGTAAAATGTAATTTTAATAAATTTCCGGTAACTTTAAACCCGTTGTGATATCGAATTGATTGTTGTTGCAAAATCAAGCCTACGCATATAGCTAAAAAGCAGTTTCATGACTTTTTGAAATTCAATCCATAAATACATTAAAATAACCAAACATGGTTTCGATTGTTTTAACAATCTTTATATTTGTGCAAGATATGGTTTGTTCTGTAAATATACATCGTGACAATTTTTTACAGTAATGAATATGTTCTAGCTGTCACAGTTTTTGTATAGTGAAATGTAAAATCACAAAATTGCTGAAACTGTTCTACACACGAAACGAATTCACTTTGAAGAACAGTGGCACGGGTGACGTCAAGACATGTATAAAAACCGGCGTTGACATTTTTCGCATTTAAAAAAATGGCTGAATATTGGAAATTTTTTTATAGAAACAAAATTTTTTATCGCAGAAATATCTCGGAGTAACCCTGTCACACTGTTTTTCAGTGTGAAATTATTTAATTTATCTAAGTCAGATGGTTTTCGTCTGTTGTATGAAACTATTTTGCAAATTTATGGTTGACCTATCTCTACACAAAAGCTATGAAATCTAGGAACTTTTCGTGACTGTATAAATAGTAACAGTATGCGTCTATAAAGTAAAACATTAATCTTACAAATATAAAAAATATTTAAAATTTTAAAATTCTGCAGGGAGCCTCTAACTCAGCCCCTGTAATCTACTGTATCTCTTAGATGTATTGAGATATCGAGATGATTTCTGAATAGGAGTGAGACTTACAGTCTTACATAAATACCTAGTAAGCGATTTAATAATATTTCAAATATCTGCAGTTTAAGTGGTGGAAAGATGTAAAATGTTACAGTAATATATATATGGACCCAGAATAGTGAAAATTTTTTGTGGGGGTTCTTCTCGGGTCGTAGGCGAGCACTAAGAAGAGATTTTTCGAAATTCGACCTCTAAGGGGATGAAAAGGGGTGAAATGTGTTTCCGAAGAAACGTCGATAGAGCTCGAACCCAACGGCCTATCATCATAATTTTTACTTTAATAGGACACTCGTAAAAATGCATATTGGCAAATTTAAGTATTTTTCGAAATTCAACATTTAAGGGGGTGAAAAGACCTTAAATAAATGCGTTTCCGATTAACTATCGATATCTATCGAATCCTTCGGGATAGAGAGTTGGTAGTCACTTCAAAATGTTGCTTACGTAAATGTCCAAAAAGTAATTTTAGGATTTTTTGGAATTTGATTCCCAAGTAGTAAAAAGGGCCAAATAAGTTTTTTAAGTATCGTCTATATCACCGGAACGCAATAGACTATCGTCGTGATTTTTGCTTCAAATGGTTACGTATACAAATGCCTATTACACGACTCCAAAACGTTTAGAAATTATTTAACTAAGGGGGTGAAAATACATTAAATGTGTTTCAGATTATTCCTCCATATCTATCGAACCAATCGATATATCGAAGTGCTCTTTGTTTTAGATTGATGCTTTTGTAAATATCTTAAATACCATTAAAATATGTTTTCCGAATTCATCTCCGAAGATGTAAAATAAAGAGTAAAATGCATTTTCGATTCACAATCGATACATATCGATCACATTGATTTTTATATAGCGATGTGATTTTTGTTTAAGACTGAAGTTTTTGAGCTTGACCGGCCTCTACACAAAATCTATGAAGTCTAGAAACTTTTCGTGACCGTAAAAAAAGTAACAGTATACGTCTATAAAGTAAAACATTAATCTTACAAATATAAAAATTATTTAAAATTTCAAAATTCTGCAATGAGCCTCTACCTCAGCCCCCGTAATCTACTGTATCTCTTAGACGTGTTGTGGTATCGAGATGGTTTCTGAATAGGAGTGAGACGTACGTAAATACCTAGTAAGCGATTTAACAATGTTTCAAATGTCTGCAGTTTAAGTGGTGGAAAGATGTAAAATGTTACAGAAATACCGAATATCACATATGAATAAAACTGTTGACCTACTAGCCTGTGGATATATATATATAAATTTACACAGTTACCATGCAAGTGCAACATGAATTACATTGGCTGCAAACATAATTAAAATAGCAACCATTTATTTCAGTAATATGAAGCTGCACTGAACTCTGTTACAGACTTTTCACCAATAAAATTATATGGTCACGCTTAATGCCAAGCTCTCTTATTCTTATTTTATATAGATATTAAATTTTTACTCATAAATGAGAGCAGATGTCAAAAATTGATCTGGCAGTTTTGTTTAAAATCGTATTATTCATGTTGGCTGATTTTTTCAAGGCAGTAAGTACTATGGTTTTATATTATTATGTAAATAACGAAACAGTATAATTTCTTGTTTTGGAAAAATATCTGTCATGGCAATAACCATTTTAAACAAAACTGCCAAACAGATTTTCGATGTTTGCTCTCGTTTAAGCCAATAATAATAATAATTTTAAAAAAAGTAGAAACAAGAGGGTCCCATAGTACAAATAGATCGGCAGAATTCTTGCATGCTATAAATAGTTTAGCACTTGGCACGATTCAAGGTCGCCCTTACAGCTCTGTCACGTCTGAGCCACTAACACACAGGTATGCGCCACCAGCGGGGTCTGTCCCCGGACTCGCATGTGAGAATCGTGCCGTATGATACCGCTCGTCGGCGGATTTTCTCGGGGATCCTACGTTTCCCCCGCCCTACATTCCAACGCCGCTCCATATTCACATCACGTCAGCTCTCACCAGCGCTAAAGAACTGCATGTTATTGCTGACCAAAAAATATCTTCATACAGAGGAAATTGCTTTCCAATAAGTAGCTGAATAGAAAATATTCTAACTGAAGTTGTTTGAACCAATTAAATCGCAAAGAAAACACCGATACTTAAATTAAATTAATATTTTAAGAACTTCACAGTCTTCTAAGTGTGTTGAAATGTGACATTTTAAGGCTGTACTATCTTCGTCGTCAAAAGTTAAAATTTGCTACGGTTTTTGCGGATAACATTTTGGGAGGCTGCTGATTGGCTGTAGATCACGTGATTAACTGACTTGAAGATTGAAAGCACATTTCTTATCATTAATATCATAGTATTTTCGTGATGGACGTATTAGGCCTATGCGTGAAGATTTCAATACTATTAAAATACAATTTTAATGGAAATTTTGGTCAGAAATACTATTCACCCTACTTTCATTTTTACATCTTAGTATTTCACAGATTCTTTATTATTAACGAAGCTTGCTTTGCAAACAGTACCGAATGCAGTTGTAACAATTTGTGTGTCGCAAGGATGTTGTCAATTTATATATTTCACTTACGCATAATTTATGGACTGATTGCTTAAATTACGGTGTGTAATGTCCTGGTTTTATTTTTTCTGACATAAATTAATTTTTTCGAGGGCTAGGCTAAAACAATTAAAAAAAAAATATCACTTTTCAAGCAAGTATAATATTAGCATGTCTAATAGCTAAAAAAGGTCTAAGTGAACCATTTTACATCTTGAAGTCCCAAATTTCCCCGGGGGATCCTACCGGACCCCCCCCCCCCCCCCCCCCC